>WFMF01000567.1:50820-101686 GCA_011033025.1 Beroe forskalii | reverse complement strand
GAAAGCGCTGTGCGTAATTTTTGACCTTTTCACTCATAAAACCATTTGTGAATGTTCAATCGATACCAAGATTTGCATGGATACAGTTTAAGGCATAAGACAGCATCTGTGAAAATTTGAAGCATTTTCATCAAAAAATGACGTAGTAATTGCTAAATGAAGTCAGTTTCTTTCCGAAAGTCCGAATCTGACTAAATTTTGCTATATAATCTTCAAATTTTCTGTCTGTTGCAGGGAACGGCGGCGTTACTACACGGAACAGCAGTCTAACTACGAGCGAGGGGAGTAAGAGAGCCTCATTTCCTGGGGAGTTGAACATGAACTTACTGCGGAGTAGTGCTACTTCATACCAACTACCAGAGATGCCACCAGCTGGCGAGAATCAGTGCCCTTGAGAGTAATGCCAATTCATACTTACTACCGGAGTTCAACGTACCCCTATAGGAGACGCAATGCTCTTGAGAAGACACAATGGGGAGTGAACACGAGGGAGTAGCGGGAGAAGCGCCACTTCCTACCAGCTTCCAGAGGTGACATCCCCTGGGAGACTCAGGGCGGCGCAGGGGAGAGAAAGCATGAGTTATCCTCAGTATTGAATTATTAAAGAAAAGAAGAGGGAGACGCAGTATTGGAGAGAAGAAACGAGGGAAAGTTAGCCTAGGCATTGAATTTGATGAAAAACACGAAGGGAGACACAGGGGAGGAAGGAACGACGAAGACTAAACACGAGGGAAAGTTAAACCTGGGTAAAACACCCAGTCCATGATTGATTCATGATTGAGACCAGAAAACACAATGGGAATTCTCCTGGAATTTAAAATGAATTTTGAATTGTAGATACACATCCAAATTGATTCATGATTGAGGCCGAGGGAGAGTTACTCGGTCTGAAAAATGAAGACACTCAGACACTGAATTTTCCAGTATTGCTGCTATCAGTGCTATTTTTTCAAATACACATTTTGTTTTATAATTTTTGTCATATCTTCAGTTACAAAAGAAAGTTACCACTTTCTACTTATCTGATACGCCAAACAGTAATTCACTGGTTCCTATGAACAGACACTGTGTCGCTATAATTATCATAGAACTCAAAGGGACAATTGCGATGTTTTTATCACGAACAAATTACTAACTGTCACTCTACCTTGTTGAGTATTAGATTGTGCAGCGGTTGCCATGATGTTTAATTTAGCATTGCCATGGCAATGTCATGGCAATGCCATTTTGATTTAGCATTGCCATGGCTTCCGCTCAAACTGACACTTCCTCAACACTTGAAATGCACAATAAGATGTGTCAATGAACGTTGAAATGTTACACATTTCCTTGAAAAAGACAAACATTTTTTCCTCGAAATTATTTGACACAGCGATCATTTTGCTGACCAAGAAGCTCAATTGCCAAAATAAACAAGAATTGCGCCTGCCGGCACAATTCTTGTTTGTCCGTTGTTCCCGTTTGCAGCGCTTAAGGGGCTCTATAGCCAAAATAAAAAATCGGGCCGGAAGTCGAACATGTGACACTGACCCCCTGCTCATGGAAACGCCTTTTTTTCTGAAAAATCGAATTTCGACTTTGATACTTTACCCCGATCAACTTGTTGATAATGAAATCTCCGAATCGCAGATTCCCAAAATTCCGTAACCCAAATCCTTGAAATCCTAGTCCCAGAACTCCCCAGGCTTCAAGATTTAAACAAGCTAAGCACTGTCCTATCAGAGAGTTGGCAGCGGTAGGGTCATTGGCAGGAACCCAGCTAGGATGAACCCCCTTCAGACGGCAGTGTCTTTGTACTGTATAGACGGTGAGGAAGGCAGTGTTTCCTTCGCAGTTATTACACGGACAGAAGTAGGACGTCCTCCCGCCTGAAACATTAGAGAAATAGAAATATGATAAGTTCAGATTCCAGATTCAGTCTGATTTGTAAAGATTGCAATAATGCAATGATCGAGGTCAGTTAATGTGACGAGGCCGAGCCTTCGGAAAACGTTAATCCTCGGTAAATACCGAAACCGAGGGCTCGGTTGATCATTGCAAGATTGCGATCAAGAATGAAGCAATGTCTTAAGATAAAAGTCGTCTATCTTACAACCTATCGTGATTCATGAAATTTCATAATAACGCCTGATTAACTGATGGTATTTGAGAATGTACTGTACCGTTACCCTGGTTGTGGATCCACAGGTCACTTTCTGCTGGAATTGCTGGCCCGCGGTTTGCTGGAACGGCCGGCTGACTTGCTGGAATGGCTGGCTGGCTTGTAGGGGTAGCTGGCTGACTCGCTGGAATGGCTGGCCGGTTTGACCGAGACGGGATCCCCATAGCCGACATTACAGCGTTTGCGGCAGCTTGCGCGGCACTTGCCGTCGCGGCAGGAGTATTAGCGCGGTTCTGGATGTCAAGGTTCGGACCGGCACCTGAAATAATATGGATATAGGTTTTAGGGGATATAGGTTTTAGACTTTTAAACGAACGAGGCTCGTGCACTGAGGTCCTTACTCCTGGATATTGGAACTGCTAGCACCTGTAATGTAGGGGACGAGTCAGTGAAAGATCAAGCGACCTCGATTCAGCCCCAAGAGGCAGGCTTCCTACTGCGGATAGGAATAAGTCCCGTTCCTCGCCAGACCCCCAGCGACTGCCCCTGTGGAGAGGTTTTGGACAAAATATGTACGATTACCGAGGGGGGGGGGCGGGTTTCAGATGATTTGAGACCTTCAGCATGGCATCAAGCATGATGAACTTCAAAATCCTGGTAGTACAGAACAGTAGGATAAGAAGTGTCTGTAAGTCTGCAGTCTGGTCTCTTCAACACTTAAACACTTTATTGTCTCGAACCCTGCTCCAAATTGCAGTCCAGGTGATTAGCTTCACACTACCATTAGGTAATGCGACATTTTATCACCCTCCTAATTTTTTTTGGGGGGGGGGGTAACCGGTAAAGGGATGGCGGGGAGTAAGATATTCAGGGGGAGGGGGTAACATGACAACTTAGGGTAAAATGTCGGGGGGATGGAATCGTATCGGTATACCAAGTACACCGTTATCACCACTTCCTGAGTGGTGATTAGCTTCACAATACCGTTAGGTTATGCGACATTTTAATACCCCCATAAAATGTGGGTGCAAGTTGTCGGAGGGGGGGGGGGGCGAATAGCGTACAGGGTGGGTAAAAAGTCTGGACCCCCCCTCTCCAGCCAAAACAGTAAAAGATACGGACTTGTCCTTTTGAACATAATTAGTACTATCAATTGTGAGTAGAAAAAAGTCATTTTGGATTTTCCAAATTATTTTTGTCGGATTTTATGAAGGAGCATTAAGACGACACTTTTGTGAGCTAAATTATCAGGTAAATATACAAAATTTTACAATTGATCAATGATATTTAATATTTTGTGGCTCCACCATTATTCTCTACCACTGCGTTTAGCCTTTCTCTCATTGATCTGAGTAGCGTTTGCAGGAGTGTAGTGTCGTTATTTATCTCATCGATAACTCTTTTGAAAATTCTCTTCATGTCTTGGAGGTCCTCACTTTTCTTCAAGAGCATTTTTCGCTCAACCCTCTCTTTGATGATTGCTCCAAGATTTTCAGTCGGATTGAGGTCAGGTGAGTGACCTGGCCATTGGGAGTTTCCGAAGAAATCAACCCCGTTTTCTTCAAGCAGTGCTTGTGTTGCTAATGAGCTCATGCACGGAGCACGATCGTGCAAGAACACCACTGATTCGGGGTCAACAACGCAGTCTGGATCTTTCAGGAAGGGTATCACGTTTTCTGTCAAAACTTTTCTAAAATAATCCCCGTTCCATGACTGTCCTACTTCCTTAGCAACCCACATCACTTTAACTGCAGAAAAGCAGACAAAAACTCCATAACATTGAGGATGAGCCCCAACCATTCTGAACCGTTCTTCATCAGGAATTTCGTCGACAGATCGTGACCAGATAACGTCATTTCTGCAGTTTGGTTTCCTTTCCACGTAAATGTAAAATTCATCAGAGCATGCCATATGAAGGAAGTCGTCCTCAGCCCACTCTGACAGGTAGTTAGCAAACCAAAGTCTATCTTCCCTATTAATTTCCGTGATTTTTGGCTTTCTGATCTCATGAAAAGGTGAAAGACCCATTCTGCCTCGGTAAATCCCTACCAGACGTTTGTCAACGACCTTTCCTCTCTTCTTCAAAATTTCCTCTGCAACCACGGCATTGCTCACTTTTTTCTTATTGGAGAAATTTTCTATTATTTTGACAGACTTCCTCAACTGAATAAACATCACGCTGCCAGTTCCGTTTGACGAATGTCTCAGATCGACGGATTCGTTTTGCAATCCAACTTCTAGAAAACAGGTTGCCATCAACTTTTCCACCAGACATGGCCTTGGTCAATACATCCCTGGCCTCCTTAAATGTAATAGCCCGTATTCTATCAATCAGCTGCATGGTACTGTCATCAGAGGCATTCGGCATTTTGATCTGGCAAATGATTGTGGATGAGTGAAACTTTGCAAGAAAAACAGAGATGAAGCAGTTAATATTATGAGGGTTAATCATTGATTTAAAGCATTTTTACACTATTTGATCGTTGACAAAAGTGGCAAAATTGATTCAAAATGAGTATACAAACAAAATTAAGTTGGTTGCAGACACGTTTGCTGAGTTTAACAGTGACTTGGGAGAAAATAAGCGACTGAGAGGCCCAAAAATGCAAGTTTTGTAAAATTGCTCCTTCATAAATTTTTTTGATTATTTTTTTTCTTTGACAACTTTTTTCTACTCACAATTGATAGTACTAATTGTGTTCGGGGGGACAAGTCCGTATCTTTTACCGTTTTGGCTGGAGAGGGGGGGTCCAGACTTTTTACCCACCCTGTATTGGTATACCCAGTACACCGTTATCTTTTTTTCTCACCGGACAGGCAGTCATTCTCTCAGCTGAACTAACAGCCATTTCGCCATTTGCGACCAAGCATAACATAAAAGAACAGCTAAGCTGAGAGATATTACAGAACCCCGTATTTAGAGTGTACCACCCCTACCTGTGTTGAGGTACATGCTGTTGTTGTTGTTGTTGATGAGGGACATGTTGTTGTTGAGGGTTGAGTTGTTGATGAGGGTTGAGTTGTTGATGAGGGAAGCGTTGCACAGCACCAGCTGGCTCGGAGAGTTGGGGGAGTGGAGGGATCCAACAGACACACTGACACCAGTACCATTGGGGGCCGTGTCAGTAATGGTGACAACGCTCAACTTACATGAGTTCAGAAGGGTCAGGGTGGAAACGAGCACAGAGCGATGCATGACACACCACATCAATCATAGAAACAAAGATTTAGAGGGGAACTCAGTGAGGGTGAAGAGGTATAAATACATTAGGGGGCAAGAGGATATTGATAGTAATTACTAATTACCGATTAACCAATAATGATGACTGGTTTCACTGTCAGTTACTGTTTAGTCAACCTGGTTGTTTACAATAGGTAATCAATACTTGATCATATGATTATTGAATCATAATCAAATTTGATAAAACCAGGGAATTTCTGAATAGTGAATCATGACGTACGTCGTACATATCGCGAGTTCAGAGAACGCCTCCAGAAATTTCCACACAACCACCATTTGTACGTACGTGGTATTGATTTCACATTATAACATGTACATACATGGTTCGGAAATTTCACAATGATTCTCAATTCACAATTATTCTCATGCTCACGAGATGACTATCATTTTCACGAGATCATGATTGCTTGCTACACCTGTGTAATGATATGTTATAATGTAACAGAAACAGAACATTTACTAAACGTACCCGGCCGCTGATCTGTGATGTTAAACATGTTATCCTGGGCGTTCAAAGCACTCCGAATTGCAGCCACATACGAGGACCTGAAACATGTGATTTATGTGTGTCTTTGAGAGAGGTCGATCAATCGAGCGAAGCTGGAACTTCATTATAAAAAAATGGAATTCCGTTTAACTTGATGTGGCCACTTGAGAGTAACCACTGCTGCAACTTATAACCGCTAGAACTTTGTGGGTATTTACAGAACATTCAAGCAGAACTCGTCCTGTTTAAATATAATCGTAATACCCACAAATCTCCTGACCCTTAACAAAATACCTAAGCGATGCGTTAGAGGCTGGCGTACTACTACTACTGGTACTAGAAACTGGTGTACTGGTACTGGAGGCTGGTGTGCTGATCCTGGAAAAGGGTGCACTGCTGCTGCTGGAGGCTGGGGTACTGGAACCAGTGGAATTTGCTGAGGTACTGGGAGTTGTGGAGGGAGTTGCAATAACAGATATGCGTTACAGAGGTGTCGCCACCTCGAGAAATGAGAATCATTCCCGATCGCGCGGCGCCGTATACGTACGTGAATATACTGTTATTAAATCAGTATCACGCAGGTACAAATGGCAGTTTCGTGGAAATTTCAGACAACGATCTCAGATGTGGCGACACCTCTGTTATAATTAATTGCCCCCCCCCCAATTGGCGCGTATTGGTTTGGTCCAGAGAGCCCCTAAATCGTCTTTTAAGTCATGGTCCAAAAGATGAAAATATTCTACAAAAAAACTATACTTGGGGAAGCTGAAGAGGTGGCGGTTGAGGAAGTGGCTACTGAAGATGAGGCGGCCGTGGTGGCTACTGATGAGGAAGCTGCCGTCGTGGCAGTTGAAGTGGAAGCCGCCGATGATGAGACGGCGTTGGAAGCTGCCGCATCTGCAGCCTGTTTCTTACGTTGCCGTTCAGCTTTCTTCTTCTCTCGGAAGGCTTCAGAGACAACTATGACGATGTCGTCATCAAAGACGTTGTCATCTTTACTGGATACTATCTCCACGTCATCAAATGAAACAGAAATGGTTTCAAGTCTTAGGTTTACTTTCTGAAATATGTGAAAGAATTTCAATATAATCTTACTAATTATTTAAATTCTAAAGTCTTAAAGGGCATAATTGCTCAAATGTTTTTAGTTTGAACTCCCCACTTTTACTGCTTGTTCCCTGAAAATTGTTTTTATTTTTGATATGGAACTTAAAGAAATGAAAAATATTACTGTAAGATATGATTATTTTGTAAATAACATCGTGGTATCTCAGTGCAATCGATAAAAGAAAAAAAGAAGAAAAAACTCAGCGCTCAGACTCAGGCCGATACAGCAAAACGGAGACAAGAACAAAGCATCGGGTATAGTCAATAATTATTTCATGAAATCAATAAAATTAAAATGAAAGAAATAAACGTCGCATATCTAACATTTTATACACAACTTCATGTGTCCCATGAAAATAAACTGTTGAATGGGTACTGAATTGAAAATGCTCAAAAACGTTGTCAAAATTTCACCGTATTCTTTTCACTAAGCTTTTAGCTGAATCCTTTTTACAAATAAATTTTACAGTAATCAGTGATACTTACATACGGTCATTTTAATATCACATTTTAGCCAGGTAGCCAGCACCAGGTTTAGCTTACTGTCCATAACAGATTAATTATTGTAATGATTGTTAAATTCAAAATAATCAGCAACACTAAGGTACAACATTATTATACATCAAAATTTAATTTTAAATCAAATTCAATATTAAATCAAAACACAGTATTTATAAAGAAGTTATCCAAGTTCCAATCAAATAACCCCAAGAAACATCTCTCTTGAGGGTTTAACCACATTATTTGAAGTTACTGAAGTCCATCTTGAGGGCTATCTTAGGAGGACCTGCAGCTGCAGCCGAACCCCCTGACATTCTAGAAGCAGGCAGGGATGTGACTTGGGGACTGGATTTGGTGGCAGCAGACCTGAGGAATAGTGAAGGGGTAGAGGAGCAGAAACTCAAGGTTGCGTTTTTTTAAATGCTGCATTTTCTTGGATCGGCAGATCGTGAAAATGTAAATTTGTAAGTCAACTGAAAAGTAATTAAATATTTAATTGGGACAATGGCCATGGATGATTATTGCATGGCACCCCAACTCACCTGATAGCGCTATGAAGTTGTTGCTGCAAGTGAGGCTGCTCACTGAATATGGTCTTCACATCGTTAGAGTAGGTCTGAGTCAGGAATGTTATCTCAGCCAAGGAGATGGCGTGGGCTGCTGTGTTCAGGAGCGAAGTCAGGACGGGTATAATCAGCCTGATGAGCAATGGGGGTAAGAATCATGAGCATTCAGAGTGTAAAACAAGCTAGTGATAAAAAATGGGTTGGTGACTTACAAAGTTCTATCCCTCCGTTTGGGAGATACCAGTAAACGACCGAGTTTTGGATTTTGGCCGGGGCCGAGTCCCGAGGCCGAATTTTTATCAAAGCATGGCCGCGAGGCCGAGGTTGTTCCCAGGGAGTATTTATAAAAGTTTTTACGTGATCAGTAAGGGATCATTCACATATTACGTAATCAATTTTTGGCCGATTTTAACCCCCCTCCCCCTCGTAATCAAGTTTACAGTAGTTGTATTTGTTACAATAACATGTAACGTAATCATTCGGAAATCCCCTCCCTCCCCCAAGGTGATTACGTAATATCAAATATGTGAATGATCCCTAAATCAGTAAACGACCGAGTCTTGGATTTTGGCCGAGGCCGAGTCCCGAGGCCGAATTTTTATCAAAGCATGGCCGCGAGGCCGTGGTTGTTCCCAGGGAGATACCTGATCATGTGAATATGGGTATCAGGGAGACAGTAGGAAACAAGGAGGCGTTGTATGGAGAACACCTCTTTCAGCACTGTCAGATCCTCTTCTTTGTAGGGCGGGGTCTTCTGCGAATGAGTTGAATAGTGAGTAAAAGTCTTTCACCTCTGAAAGATAATAATTCAATCCCAAACCCAATTTTTCACCCATTTTTCGGTGCATACCTCGCAGTGCTTTTTCCCATCATCTAACCTGGAAAGCTGTAAGGACCTCTAAAACAGGTACTGACACAGATCTGAGATACGTGGATCTAACAGTAGGATCACACGACGTGATAAGGGTCCTAAAGACTCGTAGAGCAGTGAGCTTGGTCTTCTTATCACTGCTCTGTAACATCTTAGTGAACAGAGCCGTCACTTTATCGTGTACCTGACAGAGGGAGGGAGGTTGATAGAACTGTGGTGTCATTATGTTTCAAAGATTCAGAGGCGAAAAGATACTTGTCAAACGGTTATTTCATACTTCTGACTCCTTCAATTTAGAACTTGGAAAACAGCCCTAGGTGCAATTAACTAAATTGAAGAACGGGAAACCTTTGAAAAAGTTTCAAGACAATGATCGCATACTTCAGCATGGGATACTATATAATTGGATATCAATGGTTGTTCTCACCACTTGCACGTTTGCTGCCTGAGGCGGAGCCGAGCAGATAAGCAGCACCACGGTGCTGATGTAGCTCTCCACATGAGCCTGGTCCTCCCGCTCCTCCAGGGTGGTAAGCAGGGTTACCAGGGTGGTGGTAACGCAGGTCAGCCACTTCCTGTCTCCACGGTCCTTGATGTTCATGTTCTTGATGATACCACACAGCCCTGAACAGTGAGGAGGCTCACTTATAAAATCGAGTAGGGAACAAAATTCATGTAGAAAATGGTTTTAAATGATAGGCATATGCCGATTCATCCAAGTAAAATACGTTTTTGGGGCATGCAACGCATTTATTAACCCACTAATGTCGCCCATAGATCGGCGCCGACGATATTTCAAAAATTAGCTCTTAGAAGTGCCTACTGCCGTACCCTGAGAGACGTGAGGCACGACACTGAAGAAGTTGTGTCCCATGGCTGGGGTGCCATGCAGGACCACATCTGAGGAAGTGACTCTTCTCTCCTGCAGCTCATCTTCCTTCTTAGGGTTCACTGCACACGCACTGAACAGACCTGACGAAGGGGTCTATCAACTCAGAGAGTGAAGCAGGAAAGAGAAGCAGTTTTTGATGGCAGATTTTTAAATTCACAGTTCCCTGGATTTTGCCTTTAGTACCATTAGATAGACCACTGACAGCATCCCGGAACCTTTCCTGAATCCTATGACACAACTTGTACTTCAACTTCATTTAACGATACTTAATGATCCGACTTCTGATTATTGAGCTACCTGTGAGTAGGAGGAAGGCCGCCTCGGGGACCTCAACAAAGAACTGATCCGTTGGGAGGCTCACCAGACCCACAATAACATCGACACTTAGTTTTATTAGCTCCTTCATCTGAAATGAAGGAATAAGGAGTTTACTCTTTAATCATAAATCTTTTAAGAAAGCAAATGCCAAATGCAATTGGCAAGAGTCCAGGGGACCCCATAACCCATTCCATGCAGTATGAGAAAACCGAGAAGAAGCGGAATTTCGAAAGGAATCGTAGAATCTAACGCATCTCTCATAGAAATTCACAGTAAACTCACCAGTGCAATAGGTTCGCCAGTAGAGGCGTAGCTGCTGATTGGTGTTTTAGGGTGGTCGGAAGGACTAATCTCCGGGAACCTCCTGAGTAAGACACACATCACCATCTCCAGACACCCGAATAGGAAGGAGTTCCCAGGCTCAAGTCTGTCGTCCTTACCCTCACCCATCTCACGGCGACAGTCCTACAAACGATAACGGTGACATGTCGAACTCCTACGTACACATCTTTTCCGTGCGCGGATCATTGGCTGTTAATAACAGGCAGTAAGCCGCGCACGAAAAAGCTGCGCACGTAGGAGCAGGAGGTCGACATGCCCCTGTGATTAGGGAAACTACGACGACAGTCCTTGGAAATTTCATGATTGAAACTGCTATCTCTACTATCATAACTTCTATTTCCTACCTGTAGGAGTAGCAATGCCTTGAGAGCGTGTATGTGTATCTGGGCAGTGGAGCGTGTCAGGACGGTGCGGTGCAGCACGTTCACATACTCCACACACGTTGAGTGGTTGTAGGAGATCTTGGCTTGACTCCAAGGCGAGGAGAGGAGCTCTGTGAAGGCTTCCAGGCAGGTGCAGACGGTTTGGGTGGAGTGGGTGGAGGAGGGGGCGCACAGTGCTTCTATACCAACACCTGGGAGAGAGGGGGTTAGAAGAGGGGGAATGAGGGGATTAGAGGGAGGAGGGGGCGCACAGTGCTTCTATACCAACACCTGGGAGAGCGAGGGAGAGAGAGGGGGTTTTAGGAGGGGATATGGGGGTTAGAAGAGGGGGAATTGGGGATTAGAGGGAGAAGGAGGCGCAAAGCACTTCCCTGCCAAGACCTGCAGAAAGTGGGAGGGTAATTAAAGAAGCGATATTTCAATTTTAATCGCTTATTTTTGAAAGTTCAATATCAACATTCGACATCGATAATGGAGTTTTGCCAATTTTATTCTTGAATTTTGAAATTTGCAGTTTCCAATAATTTTACCGGGCAAAGCCAAAAGTATCCCTTTGGCAAATAGACCTATTTATTCATTCATCAGCGCAAACTATGTAACTTCCAACTTTCCAAAGCAGAATCAAGAAATTGGTGTATTTTCCAAGAAAGAGTGTGAGAATGTCCAAATTACACGGGGAATGTTGCAAGAGGTCTCAAGTCTCTGAATCTTGAGGCTGTGGAATGCAGCTGTGTGTATGTGTTTTGGACTGGGAGCGTGCATGTGAGTTTGAGAATTTAGATTGCTGATAGCACTCGCTTTATTTAAATCAAAATGACAGAATCTACTAAGTAATGCAAGTATTGAGTGATGAAAAGTTTAAAGTATCGCATTTTACTTTGAGCTTTTCTTAGCCCATGTTATGCTATAGAATTTGAATGGACTCAGGACTTAAATTGAGATGATCAAATGGATTTGGAATGCTCAGAACTTTTCAAAAAACTGGACTAATTTTAAATTGAAATGACGTTTTGTAGGTAATCAATGGAAGTAGTGAAACACTTTTCAAAATAAATTCGAAAATGACAACTCCACATTATAAGGCAATCTATTTTAAATGCTTTTAAAACACGATGTATGTTAGAATTATGATCAGGAAGTGGTCAGTAGGGGTCGGGGGTAATGGTTTATAACACTCAATGGAAGTAGGGGTCACCAGGGGAAACACCAGGGGCTTATGGTGCCAGGGGGTCAAGCAGGGGTCAACTAATTAGACATAACACAAAGCAATTCTGAGTAAAAACTCCACAGTAAGGCACTTATCGAAATGAACCATTCTTTAACCTGACAATCAATGCATAATGGAACTTCTAATTTACGCATGTGTTTGTTTTTGAAGCTTTTTCGCATCAAAATGCTCATAGACATAACCGCACACTCCATGTTTTTCTGCTGTCAATTGGGTAAATATTCTTCAATGAAATCAACGCCTGCGAAATCAATAATTTCTACTTTGTTTTTGATCATATTTTCAGGTTTTGCATGAAATTCAGAGGGCATAGTTCTCTTGTCAATTTTTTGCGAAAAATTTTTCCGAAATTTCAGGTCACACTGATGACCCAACATCTAGCATTTCCCTAAAAACACAATGAGCGACCACAACAAGGTTTGTATTGACAATCATGGTTTCAAAACGTTTTCAGGTTTCTCATAGGCTTCGAATTTAGCGTTTGACTTAAAATTTAAAATTGAGGTCACCTCAGAATTTTGAAATTTAGAAGAAATTTTCGCTTGTATTCCTCACTTTTCGTGTATTTTATCGATGGCATTTAAAGGCCTGGTTTAACTTCTAGTGGCAATAATCCGCAAGACAGTTTCTGAATGTTGCTTGACATTAAATCAGCCGATAATTCAGCCATTTGAATTTTATACTTTTGTTAAATTTTATTTTTTGCACCAAACTAGTTAACAACCTCCATTCACCATTGCATGTAATTTTTACTTAAACTCTTAAACACTCAATTCTAACTTGCGATAACACACCAAAAACTGACGAACATCAAATTAATGATCTTCCACAGGGACATCAGAACCAGGAAATTCATCTTTCAAAACCCGGCATAACTGCTCACACAATAACTGCTCATCACATCAAATCCACATTCCACAGTAACAAATCTTAACAATGTCCCACCCTTCCCCAGAGAAATATGAAGCTATCTCTTTCCTGCCTGCTGTTGGGAGCTCTTCTCAGCCTCTCTGCAGCCCAGGACTGCTACTACCCAAAATACGAGGGCTACTTCTTAAAGTGGCGGATGAAGACTGAAACCAGAGAATACGTCTACCCTACAATCTACCCAGCTAGAAACGGGGAATATGACAGCGTTGAGGGTTACGCTAAAGAGCTTTGTGACACGGATGGTGGGTGTCTAGGGATCCGGTGCAACCAATACAAGGCTGGTAAAGTACGGTGTGATCTTATGGGTGGATGGTCTGAGAGTCAGATCAAGCAGCCGACTGATGAAGGCTTTGACAAATACTTGAACTACGCGGCTACTAACTACGAAAATCCCAAATACTGGAGCTATCTCAAGACAGATGAGTGTGAACCTGCTGCTTTGATTCTGGAAGACAACTGCTTCCCTCATTACGAAGGATGGTTCTTCAAGTACAGGCTGAAGGATGCAAAGAATAAGTTCAAGTACGGAACCATCTACCCAGCAAAGAATGGTGAGTATGAAAGTCCTGAGGTTCACGCTAAGGAGGTTTGCTCTCTGGACGCAGATTGTCAGGGAGTCAGATGTAACAGGTACAGTGGTGAGAAGGTCAGGTGTGATATTGCGGGAGGATGGGATGATGTGCTGGGAGCTGATGATGCAGGATTTGATGACTACTTGGCGAGGGTTGCAAGCTACAAGGGTGACAACTATTGGAGTTACGCCAAGAATTCAGTCTGCTAGAGTGGGTAACAGACTCTGCAGAATTTGTAGAACAATGGTGTTCGAGTGATGGAGGAACTTTTCAAAATTCTTTTATCACTTCTTATGTGCAATATGTGGTAAATAATATTTTGAACTCATTAGGGGTATGCGAGTTTGCTTTGTTAACTATCAATAATGAAGGTATGTTCAAGTGATACTGAATGATAAAAATTATTGTGGGTTGGCATAACTTATGAATATCATTTTCTTCAATATCTAAGATTGAAATTAGTGCGAGATTGCTTGCAAAAAGAAAATGTTCCTGGCATAAAAAATCTTTTGAAGTTGATTTTGTAACACAAATCGTGAAGCAGGAGTTCATTGAGGAATACCCGCATGTCTGATTGGGAGGTTTATTTACCAAGGGTTTGACTGTGAAACGCACAAGAGCCCTCCACAAACACAACCTTGACAGAAATGTAAGACGATCTTCAAAATTTAAAGGATTCGGATAAAACATTTCATTGTGTTTGAAATTCACCAACCTATTGAAAGGAAGAGCCTGTCTTCATTGGTCATGTCAGTGACTTTGTCCATAGTCTCTCGGAATGGAAGTTTGTTGAGCCACATCGCAGCAGCATGGAGTATTGACGGCCACATCTGACGAAAAATTTAATTTTAGAAATGAAAAGAATTAGAAAATAACAAACAAATTTCACGGTCAATTTTGTTTGTGTATTCTTTGTCTCTTTGAACTGGAGAAACAAAACAAATAGCAAACATTAATTAAAATATCCCTCAAGTGTAGTGAGGTGTGGAGCTCCACTGTCAGTGAAGAGAAAATTTCAGTAAAGAGAAACATGCAACTACTATCAGTAACGCACTAACCCTCTTGTAGTGTGGTCTGGAGCTCTCGATGGTGTCAGCACAGTAGAAAGTACCCCATTAGGTGGCAGCTGTGTGGCGAAGGAGGGTGGCAGGGAGAGAAGGGCGTGGTCTCTGATAGCAGACATCCACAGCTCGGACAGGTACTGCTCGTGAGCCTCAACCTGGGGGAATAAGGGGGATGAGGGGTCGAGAGGTTCAGTGTGGATATGGTGTTGGAAAGGGGGATGAGGCAGGGTGATAAGAAAATAGTTACGGTGATAAGAGGGGTTTAGTGAAGAAAAGAGCTGTAAGACCTGCGGTCATCTTAGTTTTATTGATTATAAAAAAGACCCATCACATACAAACTTAACTGAAGAAACTTAATCTAATTCTGAGATGATCTAAATTGCAAAGTCTGTCATGACAGCTTTACCCAGTGATGCACACTCGACTCCCAACAAGATAAAACACTCACGGTTGAGAGGAGGTCCACTGCCTCCTGGGCGGAGTCCCTAGCCTCTATCTTGTGAGCCTTCACGTACACCTCAGCCCAGGCTTGCAACACGGACAGTCTCAGGAGGGTGGAGGTGCTCTCGTTGTATCTATTCAGGGTGGGGAAGATGGGTAGTACGGTGGGAAGTGCACTTTGCAAAATCGCTGACAAGGCGAGGACCAGTAGGCAGTACTGATCAGCGCCTAAAGTCATCGATTTTGCAAAGTGCGCTTTTACCCGCATACAAATAATCAGTGGGTTCAAATAAGAGTGATTTCAAGTCAGATACTTGAACAGTTAAACATCCAACTCATCACTGCTGTCTAATGAACCTACCTGGAGATGATGAGTTCGTGTGTGCTGGTCTGTAGGTTTTGTAGGGAAGACACTAGAAGCTGCTGTATCCGCTTCAGATCAGTTGCATCACGTGACACACCACTGCTGATCCAGGCGTTACAAACCTGAAGTGGGATGTGAGGTTTGGACTGTGGAGTCATAAGTCATAACCAACTACCATGGAATGAAAAACCTGAAGTGGGGGTGTGAGTTGTTGAGTGATAGCCAGAGACTGAACATTTAGTGGCAGGGATTGACAGAATTCCTTCAAAATAGTCAAAAAATGAGCACAATTCTCATACAAGCGATCAATCTGACGTTTAACCCTTCCCAATCTCTATAGGATACTCCAGGATGGCCAGGATTAAGATTTTTCGGATTCCACCCACCTGACAAGCCATGCTGGTGACATCTGGGGGAGTATCGTCCTCGAAGGCAGGTCTGAGGGCTGCCCCCACCTGGGCCTGGTACTGCTCCAGCAGGGCGTGGTTATCGTAGTCAGGGTCCAACGTGCCGTGGAACACCGTGATTATCATCTGGGAGGGGAGCATATAGAGCGTGATTATCATCTGGAGAGGTTACTCGTTATCTTCAAATTAACTTCAAGGATAAAATGGAGAAATTATCGTATTAGTCCCTCATTTTCGTAAGTAGAAACTGATCAATCGCTCGCAAGTGTCACCGTCATAAGAGCTCATTCTGCGAGTTTTTTTACAAAATAGGGGAAGAATCTAATCGCTCACAGTTCACACCTCATCCCAGTAAATTGCACCCACATCACCCCCTGTACCTGTAGCGCGCTGAGTCCCTCCCTCCTCAGCTGATCACTGTAACTCGTGCTAGCAATGAAGGTAGCCCGCACTAAGTCCGACAGTAGAAACACCAGACAGGACCCACCAGGGTCTGCCTTCTGCTTCTGTCTGGCTCTCGTCAGGTCAACATGGTGGGGAATGTCCTTACAGGTGGTCATCAGCTGCTTCACGCACTGGATGGCGAACAGTTTGGTGCTCCACCTAGAAGAGATGAACAGGATTTTAAACGATTTATTCTAAACGCTAATTTAAGGCACTTCCCATTGCCCGATTTTCATGAAAATTGGTATGTATCGTGCACCTTGAGATTTTGCCAAAATCTCATTTCATCCAAATTCTATCTCCTCTACTAACCGGGGTGCCATGGTGTTCTTTACAGCCGTGGAAACCTCGCCAAAAGAGGCGTTATCGTCGTCTTCTTCGTCTTTGTTTATCTCCTGAGGATAAACACTATCAATCACAATTTTTTCAAAACTTGTTTGATTTCAAACAAACGCGGCAGTACCAAGCGCATTCTTTCAAACTTGGGAATTTCCTACACAGTTTGATTTATAAACACCAAGCGCATTTTTTCGAACCTTCGACACCTGTTTGATTTGAAAACGCAGTACAAGTTCCTGTACTGACCGCATCAGGTTGTTTGGAGACCCCATCACTGTTAGCAGCCAGACTCAGCACCCCCTTACAGAGACTCAGCCACTCTCGGGGGTTATCCGCCCCTACTGCTCCTAAGATAGCAGACACAGCTTCTCTGACATGGTCACAGAGGACAGCGTCCTGTTCCATGTCCAGCATCTCTATCAGGACGGAAGCTAGGTACCTGTCCTCCTTAACTCGGTGACCTGGGGAGGGAGGAGGGGTTAGGGGGAGTGGGGGTGAGGGAATGGGGTGAGGGGATGGAGGAGTGGGGGTGAGGGGATGAAGGAGTGGGGTGAGGGGATGGAGGAGTGGGGTGAGGGGATGGAGGAGTGGGGGAAGGGGTGCTTAGGGGGATGAATGAGTTAGGGGGAGTGGGAGGGTTAGGGAATTGTGGGGAAGGGTAGTGGGAGGTTGTCAGAAGGTGATTATGAGATTTCCAGCATCTCTATCAGGACGGAAGCTAGGTACCTGTCTTCCTTCACTCGGTGTCCTGGGGAGGGAGGAGGATTAGGGGGGAGTGGGAATGAGGGAATGGAGGATCGGGGGTGAGGGGATGAAGGGGTTAGGGGGAGTGGGGGAATGAGCAAGATACCTGCGAGTTCGCGAGGGTGTCGTTGAGCAAGTTGTCTGAGACAAGCAATGCACTCCCTCCTTAGCAGCAGGTCAGGGGAGGTGAGGGAGTTACAGAGGTACACCACCAGGGTCTTCATGTTAACGTGCCTAGAGCAGAGGGGGGATCCAGGGTAAGGAAATAGAGATTGAGATAGAGGAGAGATTATAGTTGTAAGATCGGAGGGAACTAGAAAAAATGTGAAGAGAGGAAATGGAGACTGGAGTTGGAGGAAAGCGTGAAATTGTAAGTGCCAGGGATTTCTAAGAAGAGCTTGAAAATTCCAACCTTCAAAGTTACGTCTGATAAATACAATTTACGATAAGCAAATAAGAATTTTGAATATATCACTGTTTCACACCCACCTTGGAGCGAATAGATGGAGCTGTTGTAAGCACTGTATGGCAGTGCATTGGACCTGAGGGTCAGGGTGTATCTGCATTGCAGCACACCCCACCAAACACACACTCCTACCGTGCGCTATGCTCTTACTCTCCATCTGGAAAGAGGAAGGAGTAGAACCACAGGCATATTTAGACTGGAACAAGTAAGAAAAGCCTTGTCAAGTCTCAGCAACTGGGACCACCATTTATGAGTCTAAGACTTCGGCCAAGGATAAATAATTTTAGGATAGACTGGGTCAGAGCGTCATTGAATTCATTTCCAAGAATTCATAGCAACATAAAGTCCACAACCCACCTGTAAGTCAGGTCCTAGTGAGGTAATAAGAGCAGTGAGTAGGTTTCCCAGACACTGGTGCACTTCCACCTTATCCACACTCTCTGTGAGGAGGAGTTCTCCCACCAGATCCAGAGTGGGGCCACGTAGCCCCGGAACATGGGGCCTCCTGTGTCAGCGATCAGGGACAGCCCGTGCAGCGCCCACACTTGCACCTGAGAGGTTAAAACTATATTCGATGAATACTCAAAACTTCTAAATATCGTACACCAGGAAGATGAATAATCCGGGATAATCATGAATTTGAGGCACCACATTTCGATTAAATATCTTGAACGAAGGATAACGGTTATTGGAAAATTTAGATCACACAGGTTTACATTTCAATCAAAAACCTCTAAATTACCTGTGTGACTGTATCCCTAGCGAGAGCGTGGAGGATGCCAATGCTGTTCTTGAAGTGCTGTCCGGATCCCATACTTCCCACGTACCTATGTAGACAACCCAGGGCCAGACAGTTCCCAGTCCTGCTGTTAGCGTCCCGAGATGACTTCAGACTCTCAAACGCTTTCTGAGGAGGGAGATGCGGTAAACTGGTGACAGTGATACAACTACTAAACAGGAATATTTTGACCACTTTGAATTTGTAGGGATTAGAGAAACATAGCACTTTCGCTTCGAAAGTGTAAGAAAAAGCGTTACCTGCGCCATGGTAGAAATGAACTTTGGATCTCCGATGACTTGTGCCATCCTACCAATGGCTTCCCCAGCTGCACACCTCAGAATGTGATCGGCACTCGTTAGTGCCACGTCAGATAACTAGAAGGAAGGAATTATTAGAAATTATTATTAGCACTTTCAAGTAATGCTGATACAAATTTGAAGCGTATAGGGTTCAGACCCCTTCAGAGAAAAATTTCAAATTCCAGCACTTACACAAACTGAAATAGTGCCAATTTAACTCAATAACGAATCAAATACATTATATTGTTATATATCCAGTACCTATCGGACTTAACCATTCCTCTGCGCGGCTTTGCTGCGCGGCTTAGCAATCACTTTATTCGGGAATCACCTGATTCCATAACCCGGCATCATCGCCATAACAACGGTAGTGTTTAAAGTCCAGTCACAGCAATATTCCACTCGAGGCAATATAGCCATAACATTATAATCACGTGGCCTAGGTGCGCGGTAATATTTATATACTTGGTATTGTAACTTTGTACTACCTTTCCTACTTCCACAATCTAAACTCCTTTCCAAACTACATCTACTTTCTGTCTCCAATAAAGATCATGGCACCCACAACAAATGGCGACGAGGATGAACTACGTGCAGGAGATGCGGAAGCTGCAAAAGTCGGAGACTCAGATGAAGAGGATCTTACAGGTCAGTCGGACATACTGTCCATATCAACTATAAGAAAACCTGTGCCTTTTTCGTACGGCCAGAACTTTTATCAATTCTGTGATAGGTTCATACAGTACATAGGCTTTACTGGAACTAAAACCAATATACATTTGGTCTTTTTGTCCTTTGTAGACAATCGTACATATGCCAAGCTCAGCACATTAGATTTGGCTCCTGAAATTAAGGAATGCCCTATGAAATTGTGCGAGGCCTATAAAAGGGCAATGTTTCCTAACATTGATAACGGGGACATATTGTCCAAATTATTTTCTATTAGCCAAAAACATGGCGAGTCCATTGATGACTATTCATACAGAATCGATCTTTTAGCGCAAAAATTCCATGAAATGGATGAGGCTATAATTGACAGCCATAAGACATCCGCATTCACTAATGGGCTATTAAGTCATGCCATAATAATTGAGCTTAAAAAATCAGTAAACATGTCCTATGTCGACTCAGTTAATTTAGCTAGGAGAATTGAGTGTATCCATTCGGATACTGGAATCTCTGCACTTGATGCTAGTACTAATATTGAAACCGATCATTCGATCGTAAATAAGTTAGATAGTTCAATTGATAGTCGTAATTCTAGATCAGGATTTCCATACGGGAATGGATCATATTATGATAGATCTTGCTAGGGATCTACTAATCTCAAATTTCGTTCCAGGATTCATACTCAGGAATCAGAGGAAATCGTAGGGGATAGTAGGACATCATGTCCATAGCTACTACTAGTACAGTAGTGATACAGACCATACTGAGGTCTGAGGTCAAAGTCAGGTCGTACCGGACCACGATTTGGAGGTAAGCGTGTTTTGTTTATAATTTTAAAAATTGCCTCGATAGCGGCCATTCAGGCCAAAACATTATTATTTTAATAGATTATAGAGGGTCCATATGGGATCGGTTAACAGTTTTAAACCTCAGTATCAGTGGGTACTGCATATGGCATCAAGCCATGATAACATTTTAAGTTTACTATTTGTCAACCTCCTCGCCGTCTACTAGCTGGATTAGTAATAATCAGATCCTTTTGGGTCAGAAATCCGGTAGATAGATAACGATGCCATCACGGGCATTTTAAGGTTAATTAGCGACGGAGGAGTTAGTTTACACATGTGTGATGATAGATGATCTAAGTTGATAGGTAGATTTGAAACAACAGCTGAACAGTGAAGATAATAAATAAGTGCGTATTGATAATATTGGTACATCCAGCCCAGATAGGGGCTATATCCTTGACGGTACTACAGCTATCTTAATATTAATAATATTACTACCTTAGTTTTACTGGCCAATAAATCTTAGGGTAGAATCGTTATAGCTATCAATTTACAGTACCTTAATCCTGGGTGTTAACTTCTTGGATGAATAGGATGTACTTGAGAAGTTGAATATAGATAAAACATTAATTACCGGTAAAGAAAAGAACGTAATAAAATTTCGATGGTTGATATTAGAAAAGTTTCGTATGCTAGATAAGTTTCGTATGCTCACCATAGAGAAAATAGTCTAAGGGTGTGTTTGATAACGTGTAAAATCGGTGAGCCGCACACCACGGAGGATACTTAAAGAAAGTTGAAAGATATTTCCTCCAGCTCTCGGTAGAGCATAATAAACGTTAGATATTGCTGCATTTTAAATGCAGTGCTTAATGAGTTTTTCAATTTGATGCGGCCATAAAGGCCAGAAAATATCAAACTAGTGTAGGATTTCAAGAAATTTTCGGGATTGGAGAGACGAAGGTATAGTATACTTCTATTTACATTAAATTGTGTGTTCTCTTTTTATTTCGGAATTCTGAAAATCCAGATTTACAATGAATTTTAGGAATTCGTCTGTTCTCTTGATTCAAGGATACTAGGTACCATGCAGCTCTCAATAATTTTCAACATTATTCAAAATAAGTTGTCTTTCAGATCGCTGGGTGCTGACAGTGTCGGAGTGACATAGGAATCGAACGATTGGGCACAGTGCCGTGGGGCAGGATGACGGAAGTCCCCACCTGAACGGATGTCTCACAAGTCCTCGCCCAAGTTAACGCCCCAGCAGGAAATGGATTACCCTGGGTCGTCGTTCCATAAATTTGGATTGGGCTTTGGAATTCGAATTGAATATGGGACTGTGGGACACATATATGTTGAACTATATTGCTCAGTGCTCTGATTGACATTAATTAGTTGATTTTATGAGAATTATTGTAAGGCATTCAATTGAAATATCACAGATTTGCGGACATAATGAAGTCCATATAGTTCTTGAAGTTTATTTTGGTCCTTGGGACATTGATTGTAAAATATTTCATTGTGTTTGTAAAATTGTGATTATGTTAATTATTTATCAATGCCTGATCATTTTTCAATGATCATAATCGCATTAATAGATTAATACTGTCAGTCCTTTGGACATAAAAATTTTGTCTACCAACAAAATTTTACGTTTGTGAGTAAGGATATGTTATATATCCAGTACCTATCGGACTTAACCATTCCTCTGCGCGGCTTTGCTGCGCGGCTTAGCAATCACTTTATTCGGGAATCACCTGATTCCATAACCCGGCATCATCGCCATAACAACGGTAGTGTTTAAAGTCCAGTCACAGCAATATTCCACTCGAGGCAATATAGCCATAACATTATAATCACGTGGCCTAGGTGCGCGGTAATATTTATATACTTGGTATTGTAACTTTGTACTACTTTTCCTACTTCCACAATCTAAACTCCTTTCCAAACTACATCTACTTTCTGTCTCCATTATATCAAACCACCTGGTTAGCTTGGGAAATCACCTGATTAGCTTGGGTGATGACCTCTGCGTTTCCCAGAGACACTTTGCTCTCGGAAGTGAACTTGAGAGCCGCCAGGTAGGCAGTGAAGATATTAACTTGCACAGCCTGGTGTCTGCTTCCCTTCGCTGGGAGTGGGGAGTGAGAAGTGAGCAGTTCCATGGAAAGAGTGACCAACATACCTCATGATATGAGATTTATCGTGAAATTTTTCACCGGCATTTTCGTATGAAATTCTCGCCGAAATTATGATGTTTAAATGTTCGTACCTCGCGGTAGTAGAAAGAAGGAAAAGTCGCATGATTGCTATTAATAGTTAATATCCAAGATAATGCTATCGGTCGTGTTCATTGCAATGTTCATTGAGAAATGAATCCGGGAAATCAAATTATTTTTCACCAAAACTAAGGCCACCCACCTGTCTTGATGGTTTCGTTGAAGTGTGAGAGTAGCTGGAGTTTGTGTTTGTCCCCCAGGAAAGGGAACACCTTCCCAAAGAGCTGTACAGCACTGTCTACCACCATGACACCGAGGGGAAGGGGCCACGAGGCGGTGTTATGCTCCATGAACACACACGTGCTGTCGTGCTCAACCGCACCCGACCCAGCGGCACTGGAGAGGGAGAGGAAGTTGAAAATACCGAAATAATTTGGGAGATATATCCTCTTGAAAAACTTAATCATCATAGAATGATGGTATTCATTATCCAACAGCACTGGGGGAGTTGGGGCGATAAAAGTGAAATACCGGAATCTGAATACAGATGGATCAAACTTGGGCATCCGGGGGAATCATGTACGTCCATGGAAAGCGTTACCCTGCTAAGAATAAATACCTGTTAGGTTGTAGCTGCTCCTCCACAGTTTGGAAGTCGTTGTCCTTCAGCCAGATGCCCAGGATAATACTGTCACCCCGGTGACACTGCTTGCGGAGTAGTGACGTCATCGTGCAGGTCTGGTCGTTCAGCACCAACTCAGATACTGCCGGGAGTTTGAAGATAACAGAGACACGACTTCTAATTCTTCTCATAAAGTTATAAAAAGCAGAAGACATCATTAAAATCTAGGCTGACTTCGAAGTTCGATGGTGGGAAACACTGAAAATATTTATCGAAGCGCTAAAAGGTATATCACGGCATCCCCACTCTTACCAATTTGTCTGAGAAGGTTAGCGAAAGCGCCCTCGTACTGTTTAGCAGGTATCTTAAGAAGACAGGAGTAGAGTCTGAGTCGTACCATGGCTGTAGCTGCTTTCAACTGTACACCGTGCTGGGAAATGAGTGTCTGATGTCTTGTTAGTTAGATGTGGGTTGTTGTGGAGATTGCCAGTCTGACCAACGGGAAATTCCCACATCACACTTTACAGTGTGTTCGGATCTCACATCAATATTGTTTTAAAACTGCTCTCGATGCCAAAGAAGTTCTAAACACCACCCCAATTGTTCACTCTACTACAATCCATACCTGTTTGATGATGGTGGGTAGGTGACACAGTACAGTGACAGCAGCCTCACTGATCCCAGCTAGCCTCCTCAGAATGTCGTCAGAACACAGGTCTTGACAGTGGACCAGGAAACTGTACATGCTCATCAGGGCTCCTGAGTACCCTTCTAGTGTCACCTGAGAAACAGGATATGTGCAGGTAATGTAAATCTAAGAAATCCGTTAAGTGTAACGATCGTTATGAAACGTATGAATCTGACTGCCGAGACCACGAAAGATGACTTTTCCTCAAGCCCACAGGCCAATCAAAGCAGTGTTGAGCACCCACCCTTAGCATGGTAGGCAGGGCCGGAAATCGAAAATTCGAACAAGCAACCTCTCGATTGAACTAAATCCCACTTCTCAACCAACTGCGCTACCTCGCCATCATCACTATACCTTAATAATCTACCTTTCAAGTAAAGATATCACCCCGCTCAGTCTCAAGTGACAGTACCTGCCAAGTGAAGAGATCGCCCCGCTCAGTCTCCGTTTCCAGCTCCTTAGTACTCCGCGGGAAGGCGTTCTTCCAGATGAGCATGAGCCGGGAGAGGTTGGTCTTGACGACGGGGGAGCCGAGGGTCATGAGGGAGCCGAGGAGGAGCCAGCCACACTGGGTGCGGGGGAAGGAGAGACGGGTGTTTTGGGAGGAAGTACGCAGCATGTCCTCCGCAATAACCATCACCTGGGGTGAGGGGTGGGTTAAATACTGGGGTGCGGGGGAAGGAGAGACGGGTGTTTTGGAGGAGATACGCAGCATGTCCTCCGCTATCACCATCACCTGGGGAGGGGTGGGGGTGAAATACTGGGGATATCACCTGACGGGAGGGGTGATGTTAATTCCAGGGAAATATGAACTGGGGTGTTGAGTCAAAGACTTTAATATATTGGAGGTTGAAGGGGGTCAGACAGGGGACGGGTGGGTGGTCAAACACTGGGGATGCTTCAAAGGGTGGGGGGGAGGGGGGAAGGAAGAAATGTGGGAGTATTTGGGGAAAATAGAATTGAATGGGACTGATGAATGTTAGGTATTGTGTTTGAATATTGAATAATATGTTGTAACTTGATATAAGGAGTAGAGCAACTGGTGTTAGGAGCTAGTAATTAGGGATAAGGAACTAGGATTTCGAATAAGGCTAACAATATAGTATTTCTGTACTTTATGCTAGCAGATAGTGATTTTTTCACAAGTAGTATTGATTAAATAGCTGTATTCTGCAATATTGTTTTCATTTGTCGCAATTTTTCGATCCATTCGTCAATTGAACGATCTTTTTGCCCGAATTCACCGAGAATTTATCTCAGTTTAACTCACCTGTTTGCTGCGGGAGTGAGGCATCCCCAGAGGACAGCTGCTGACTCCACCGATCAGAGCTGCGAGAGAATGGGAGAATCCACTCAGCGCTTCAGGGGAGGTCTTCAACTTCTCCAGCTTATCTGGGGCAGGGATTCAGTACAGGAATCATTCACTTTATAGCAGACAAATGTTGTTTTGCTGCGTAAAATAACGAACAAGATAGGTGACAGGGAAGATAGCAGTTCATCGGGATAGAACGCAATATTGAATATCATGGTGGATACTTGGTCTTGGATAGTATCAATTGCTTCAAAATGATTTAAAAAATATAAGTCCTGTAAAAGCAAAACTAACCGGTGCAGATGTCGACGAGAGCAGTGAGTTGAGCAGGAACTGCAGTGGCAGTGCACCTCAGACACCAGGCAGCAGTGAACCTAGCAGCAGATGAGGGGTGAAGCAGCACCTCAAACACCGTCTCCGTGTACATGATGTTCTTACCCGGTCCCACGGGGATGTGGTCCGTTATCAGGGTCATGCTGGCCGTCCCTAGACGCAGGACGACAGAGGAGAGTTGGTAGAGAGCAGTGGATATTATGTGTTGCGTGGACTGAACGTCGCTCAGAGAGTTCTCTGTCTTGTTCAGACTTTCCATTTGTTTGTGGACCGCGATGATCAGGATTTTAGCTATTTCGAGCTGAGAAGCTTCCCCAAGGAGGGAGTTAATGAGAGAATCCATGACGAAAGCAATGCATTTCCTGGAGTAGACAGCCTCTACATGTGACGGGGTGGATTTGGCATTAGACAGGAGGTCTAGGAGGTGAGATACGATGAAAGTGAGATTAGTAACCACCCAGGGGTTGTTCATTTCCCTGAAGAAGAAGGTGTACGCCTCAGTCACCCCTACCCTTACCTCCCGGGGAGTCACACTCTTACCCAGGTCAACTCCCGAGGTTTTGAGAATGGAGGTGGAGCCGTGCAGGAAGGACATGGATAGGATGGAGAATATCTCGTCAGAGCTGTATGTCCGGACTTTGGAGCTCTGCCCCTCGGTGGGTTTGAACTGGTGAGCTCGTGAGAGGAGGGTGCCTATAAGACGAGCTACAGCAATCCTACAGTCGTAGTTAGCCCCCTCCAGCACCTTGAGACAGAGTGAGATGTTGCTATCCAGGTCTGTGGTATACGTCACATTGTAGTGATGTGACAGCGTCCTCAGGCCTTGCACTGCTTTGCACCGCACAGTCAGGGACTTGTCCGACATGCAACTCCGGAATGACTTGGAGAGCTCTTTGAACCCGTAGGACGCAGAGTTCTCCAGACCTAGAATTAGCTGTTCCATGGCTGATAGAGCAGCTTTTCGAATGCTGACATCTGATGATTTAATAGCTTTGATGAGAGCTTGGAGTGAATCAGGGAACAATCCCCCTGCACTACGACCCAGTTTCTCATAGAGCTGCCCTAGTATCTCAATACATCCCAGCACTGTACTGGTGTCTGTCTTTATCTTGATGAGGTCTAGACACACTGAGATGGTATCGTACAGCAGATACGAGTCTCCTGTAGTGTACACTGCCACTAAAGCATTACCCAGCAGTCTCCTGACTGGAGGACCGTGGTCTGACTTCAGTAGTTCCTGTAGCTCTGTAGCTAGCTTAGGTTGCAGGGCTTTAAACTCAGCTCGAGGGTAGCTGAGGACTGTCTTCTCGAGCCCTGTCAACCATTGGAAGATGAAGAGCTCCTTGTCAAACTTCTTAGTGAGTAGGTTGTATGCTTCGGAATCCAGGAGCAAGCCATGTTCGCTTGACATGCTACGATGGGGTGTTTGGTTAGTATCTCTGATACATACAAGTGTAGGAATGTGTGTAGATGCTTTGAAGAAACAATTTTGGTAGGAAGTTTGCCTCTAATTTGATATGAGAAAATTGTTTCCTTTAATCGAATTACTCAGAAGTTTCCAATCGCGGCTACGATGAAATCGTGTAAATTAGCTTTTGATCGGATAAACTTGAGTCCTAATTTCGGATATGACATGACGTATAAAATGTACATTGAATGTAAGTACATCGCTCGTAAATGTGTTTCATTACACGCCCCATCAAAGTCAAAGGAATAAAACCAGTTTATTGCCTGCGCGCGCTAGCTAAGCGCGCCTTTTTGACTGTCTGAAATCTACAAAATCATAAAATGATCGCGCGTGCGCGCCTAAAAGCCAAAATCAAATCATTCGCGCATTCCAAAATAGTACAATTACGGGACGTCCTTGTGTGACCGCTTTGCATATTGCCACACATAAAATGACCGACGAGCGCACTGAGATACCACGAATGAAATTTATTAATACGCGGAGTTTAAATCTATATTCCTTTCTTTCACCTTGCACTAATAAAGATTGAGCTTATCCTCGAAAGGAATGCTCTAGAAAAAGAGAAAAAAACGCCGCGCCCTTACAATCATGCTTTTATCGACTCACGGGTTTTGCTACGACTGGTGCAGTGAGGTCAACGACATCGTGTATCTTGAATGCAGGGGAAGTCAAATCAATAACACCTGAAAAGAGGGAGAGGGTGTAGGTTACTGGTAACTGTTCGTAGAGATGGCATTTTCTTAATTCAGCAAATTACAGGACCATTTTAAACGGCACTGTGCACAAAAATCTACTACATCTGCTCGGTGCTCGTAATACTGGAACTCAGATTTGAACAGTCAACAGCATACACAGTGTTTAGTGTTCTTACCACTATCGGTTTTATCAGTGTCTACTTTTCTGCGCTTTCTATCTGTTTCTTTCTTCTTCTTATCATCATCATTTTCCATACAGGCCTACAGCAGAGAAAGATGAGTAAAGGTACAAATAGAAACAAGTTGGTAAAATATACCAAGATTAGATTAATTTATCATTGCGGCTCATATTTAATCAACGAAACTTTCAAATGAGTTGGATAAAGTTAATTTTTTAAGAATTTCTAGGCTGAAAGTACAAATTAGTCAGCCCTTAGTTGACTGCTGAGTCAATTCATCAAGATATTTATATTAAAGGCCCCCGACCGAGAAATTTCAAATTTTAATTTTCCATTTTTTATGGTGGAATGTGTCCTTATAGGTGAAATATCAACAACAAGAGCGAAAATACGGTTTTTATATGATGCTCCAAGCCGCTAATAGCTAATTTAGTTACGAAATTCCTCAAAGGGCAGCAGAGTTTTCCCCGTAGTGCGGAGGATATTTCTTCGTACGTGATGACGATACGTATCACATTACAGTGCATGTTACATGTTATTCTAACAAAATATATGCAGGGCAACAGTGGATATTCATGCAGTAAATAAAATGCAATTATTCATCGGTAAAAATGATTTGACATACTCGGCAACCATTTTATCTTTTAGACAATGTTTCGACCAAATGACCAAAAAACTTTGGTCAAAATTGATTGTTCAGAAGTCTAATTATGAGGCATCAAAGATAGCCGTTTATTCAAATTATGGTATGTAAACATGAATTCTCTGCTGCCCGACCTATTTTCAATTGCTCATAGCAGCTAAACTAATTAGAGTTAGAGGGTGGGACAAAGTACATTCTACTTCACGCCCTAAGATCTATAGAATTAGCCAAAGTCAAAATTTTGCGTTCGGGGGCCTTTAAAATCGCTTCCTTAAATACTAAGGGTATTTCATAATGATTTGCACTTGGATCATAGATCAAGACCTGTAAGAGTAAACTAAAAAATAATGCTTGAGCGATAATTTTCAGACAATTTCACGTTAGAAACAGTCGATCATCATAATTTTATCGTAAAATCAACAGCTGATTGAAGTATCTTTTGATTTCTGATTGCATCAACGCTTTGTGTCACTGTTAACAAAATAAATTTCCCATATTTTGGAAACAACATAACTCAAATTGTGGTTGTCTGATCTTCAAGATTTTTCTACCAATGCAAGGTATGAATAACACGAATGACCTCGCAAAATCATATTCAAATTCGATATAAAACAACAAAGTTATGAATTTTTAATGGGCACCTTTTAGAAAATTCATAAATTTTGAAGAAGACGGACTTAAAAAAATCGTATCTGGCGCATTTTAAGGGTTAGGTAACTCATTTTTACAGCATTTGTGGTGCTTGATATGTTCAACGTATGTTTTAAACGAGGCGTATATGCAACCATAGTTGAACAAGTTATGGACATTTTTCTGCATTTTGGGTTATAAAGCTACGAAAATTTCCTGGCCTCAGTTTTCTAACAGCGAACTTTGGATTTTTGTGGATCCTTTTGGTTCGGGTGGATTCCTTTGGAAATACTTCTCTTAAATCAAAATTTAAAGCTCTACAACATGGTGAAGTCCTCATGAGTCTAACTTGTTAGCACATAAAGATATAGAGTGATTTCTATCACTCTAGTGGGATTTTAGCTGATGCAAAGCGGCATAACATGCTCCAGTACTTTATTTATTTGTTAAAGAGCCTCTGAAGCTCCCAGAAACCAGCCGAGCGGCAACAAATACCAGAGTGGGTCCTATTACAAGTTGCGATAGTCGTTTTTCAGTTTTGTTATTCTGACAGGCATTTATTGCTTACATGCAAATCATTATGAAAAGCACTAGTAAATGTTAAACAAGAGGTTACAATTTGAAACCAACCGGGCAACAATACTAGTGATTTAGTGATATGCTTTCAATCCAAAATATTTGCTAAAAGGATTAAAAACAAAAAGTTGAAAATTAGGATAATAAAAACAAATATTGAATAGCAGCACCCCACTATTTAGCCAATAAGCACATCGTTAAAAACATTACCATTCATCAAACAACATCTCATATAAAAACACATTAAAAAAGGAAAAGGTTTTAAGAGAAACAATAACAGTTAAAAAGTAAAAAGCTTTAAATCAAATTTGATTTCAATGTTTTATGAATAAAAAGCATTGAATTTGGACGAGGGTTGTAAGACCAGAGTGGAAGTGGGTGCTACTGTGTTGGGTGTTAATAGGGCAAAAGAGGGCATGAGAGGACGCCCTTTCAAATTGAAGGCAGTTCGGATGCTATGACTAATACTATTAGAATCAATATTAATCAATTCGTTACATTAAGTTGAAATGTTACTTTTTAAATTGATATAAACAACAGGCCATAGTTGGTGTTCTGAGGGAAAATTATATCTCCACCAGGAAAATGTATGTATAACAAGACCTATAAGACTCCGCTGAGGAAACCCGCACCAAGTTACTGGTACTTCACCATTCTTGCCATAACCCATAGCAAAGTACATGTTAGTCACGGATATATGTTCCTCATGGAAATGCAGATCATTTGGGTAATCCTCGGGTTTGGTTAAAAGGTTGATATCGAACTTCTTACCATCATTGAATCCTGAAGACCTTAAAATGAATCCACAATCTCCACTTTGATCACAGCAAAGTTCTTGAGGCTTTTCTTTAAAAATGAACCTTGTATCATTATTTTCATTGAAGAATTGCGATGGACTATATTCAACACTCGAACATACCCGGACATATCCATTAGATGATGTAAGAACGTCACTTTCCTTGAGACTTTCAATCAAATTTTCCAAAGGAAGACAGTTAGCAGAGTATGTATTTGTAATATATTCTAAGCACAACGGGGACATATTCAATTCCAAAATAGTATTCTGTAATGTCGCTTTGAACCCTTCAGCGTCGAAAGGTCGTCTGAGAATCCTCAGCCAATGATATGCAGCATCAAAGATCATGAAACTATTGAATTCAAGAGTTGATGCCGTGAGAGCTTCAATAAAGTCAGCAAAACTCTCGTGTTTATTCAAAATATCTGGATCAAGGAAGAGATTTGGCAGCTTGGTCTTATTAACCACATCCTTCTTACGTAGAATAGCTTGTGAACGAAGTGAAACATTCTTAAACAATTGTAGTACCAAAGCACAATCAACTTCTGATGACATGTTGATAGTTTCAAGGCAGGTTATTAGTTTCAAATACAAGGCATTATTTTTCTGTGAACATGGGGATGTATTGATAGCTTTGAGCAAGAATTTGCTATTTTCATCAAGTTCATGAAGATTGTTTTCCAAATTTGCAATCAGTGATTCTAATAAAATAGCTTCCCGATTTCCAGCTATTTTTAATGCAAAATTCAATTCATCGGGATTCCTAGCAGAGAAATCACCAAGAAATTCTCTAAGAAAGAAGGAATCACTATTTTTGATTTTCAAAGAGAATTTTCTGATGGTCATATCAATAAATCTCTTTTTCTTCAGTGTCCTTGAAACCCATAACGCTTCCTTGACGACAAACAATTGATTTTCATAGACTCCCAAATCAACTGATTCAAAAAATTCAAAACACTTTTCAACCAACCACGACACCTCAAACACAGTGGAAATCTTGTTTATTTCCCTGAAGTTATCTTTAGAAATATCCTGAAGTTCTCCGGAATAGCAGGATTCTATGAAGTTCTGCACCACTTCTCTACTGATGTCTTGGACATCTAGCGAAGTTTGAAGGAGCTCAGTAGTCAGCTTGTCAATGACAGGACTGTTGTACGACACAATGACAGAGTTAGCAGTAATTGCTTCACCGTCAGAGAGACAAAACTTTAGGTTACCATGGGAGGGGGATCCAAGGTACTTCATCCCAAAATCCATGGGAACTTGTACTTTTGGGGCCATTCCTATCTTCGAGTAAAGAAAGTAAAAATTCACAGCAACATACAAACTTACAAAATATAGGTAGTAATTTAGTAAATTAAGATTCTTGACCAGATAGGGTGATGCCCTGAACACCCCTCAGCCCACATTCCTCATCCCATCATATTCCTCTTCCTTCCCCTCATCTTTTCCTAACTTCTTTAAGTAGCTTAGGTAAACAAATGTAGCACTGGAGGATATCAATTTGAAACCAGCCGGGTAACAATAAAGCAATAATTAGATAATACTGATATGATATTTTCAATCCAAAATATTCGTCAAACATGATTGAAACTAAATAGTAATAAACTAGGATTGAAGCAAATAAATAATATGAGCATCCCATTAGGCCATTAAGTCAGCCTTTCAGCCCACATTGCTAGAAAATGCCCACGGTGCCACATCCAGCATGTAAAATAAGATTCACAGATCACCAACTTCTCACAACTTGAAACCTATCAGATTCCACCCCACACATCCAACCAAACTTATTCCTCATCCATCACACCAATGAGGACCTTTCTTCACTAGAAAGCTAGAATGAGGACCATTCGTCCATTCCTCAGCCGACCATGCTCCTCTTTCTGCCCCTCATCCTCACCTCCTCCAACTTCTTCATCACCGCCATCTGATCCCTTGACACATTACAATACCCCGACACTATCTTAGCGAACAAGTCCTGAGACTCAGGATGAGTACTGAGAAAGGCCTTCTCCAACACGTACAGATCCACTGCCTTATCCTCGATTAGGGAGGAGGAGGAGCTAAGTCCGAAGTCTATTAACACCACTTCATGTTTGTTGTTACGTTGCATGGCCAGCATGTTGGATGTGGTCAGGTCACCGTGTACTAAGTCTCCGTTGTGGAGTAGAGCAATGGTGTATCCTACCTCGTAACACAGGTCTCCTACTTCAGTACGCTTGTTCTGCGACCTGAAGGTAGTATCAGTGATTCAGGTTGATTAATTTTCAGATATACTCTCTCCGCCATTTGACTCTTATCAACAATAAATTTGATCAGCACAAAATAAAATTTAATCCATGACATCAGTAACCATTAAATCGAGATACTGCACTGTACCACGAGGAGATTAACCAATTAACCCATTAAATCGTGATGAAATACATTAAATACACGTACAGTAATTAGTAACCCATTAAATCGTGATGAAATACAAACATTATCATTCACTCATTAGAAACGTACACGTTCTGTTCGATGAAGTCCTTAAGGACCTGGGCCTCCTTGAGATACTCCATGTAGATAGAGTTAGTCTTGTAATCCACGTAGTAAACTGTAGGAGTCCGGATACCTAGACTCCGACACTTGCTCAGGATACGGCTCTGAAAACACGGAGTTATTTAAGGTATAACTCCGGGTTTGGCATCGGAAAATTACCTTTGAAGAAATCGAAGAGAAATAGGAAGTAAATCATATATAAGTTTTGAAGCTAGCAATCTGAACGGTACAACACCTTTGTCAAGTTTCAGGTCAGTTACCAGACAGTTGATAATATCGGTCAGTTAGGACCACCCGTCAGCGATAACCAACCGTTTACTAAATTACTGCAACGAAAGATCGTACTAATAAAACATATAAATATGCAACAGAGCGTACTCAGTACAGTCTAGCCTTCCTCCCCCATTAGTAGTAGATCAGAGAGTACAGAGTACAAACCTCCTGTGCTATCCGTTTGTTGGTGAGTTTCTCATCCAGTTCGGGGTGTCTGTAAGACTTCTTAAACCTCTCCTTTCGTAGACAGGGCCTTCCCAGGAAGGTGGTTTCAAAGAGCCGTCCCTCAGCCCCCTGGCTTAGAATGGTCGTCATCCTAGTAGAGAACAATCGTTACAGAATATAGAATTGGAGGTAATTTCTGAGAAAAAGGTAACCAGTACGTATATTACGTTTAGGTATCATGCATGCATTCATTCATCAATTATCATCAGTCATCACTTCATCAGTACATTCGGCAACAGAACAGAGATTATTCAATTATTGGTATTCACTTACAGTCAAGTCAATACCAATAATTGAATAAGTTCGATAATTTTATGATTCGATAATTTGAATGTATTTGCTAATCACGTTGAATGTACATAGTACAATAATAGATATATCCAGAACCGATTGATAGGGGGGATACTGCATACTAATCATAAAATTCCCCAAGTCACGACGATATTTGAACACGTGCCTATTCGTTGCAACATATAATCTCTAGTAACTTAGTAAGTCAAACCTTATTTCACTGTGCCCTTCATGTCTGAAGTCCCCCCCCGTCTAATTGACACTGAAGAGAACATACATACATACATACGTTATACATACATACATAAATACTGGTCAGTAGCCTCTATTTTACTTCGAATCGTGGCCATCATTTCATTACTGACAGATGGAGTAATATTGTTCGTGATGCACAGACGGCCTATACACATTTATACATTTACTTCTTTATATAAGTGGTATGCTTCTCAAACTTTGCTCGATGTAACCAGCTTGCGAACATTGAGCGTACAAGTAAAGTTTGCATTTGCATTAGTGTGGACTGTGGAATGATATTTGATTCCGACCATCAGCGATTGTCCGTGTTTAAGCCGTTATTTCTATATTTTACCTATTTTCTTATTGTCTCCTCCGACTCCAATTTTACAGTACTGGTTCATTACAATGTATCATCCTACCAATTTTCAACTTTAACAAGCTTCTCAGCATATGATCCTTTATCCTCGCCAGCAATTTAAGAGGGCGATCTCAATACTTTAAAGTCTAATTGCTAGCTTACTCAATTAGTCATCTTTACATCAAAATAATCGCTCTTTCAAACTCAAATGGTTTAATTGCTTTATGAAGGAGCAAATGCACAACACGACACTTTCATTTCAATTTCCAGTTCTTGTGTTTATTTGATTCCTCCCACCTTTTAATTGCTATTTTCCATGGTTTGGACGTTTTTATATCATTCCAATTATCTCATTACATCTTACCCTACTCCCAATCTATGTTCACTTTAATACTACTATAGTCATGGAGTACTATTATCCTACCAAAGTACCAATATTCTATTTTAACCAGCTCGGACTCCAAATATCTTATAATCTTGCTAACCTTTCTTTTCAGCTTTTCGAGCTTGCATATTGTATTTCGTGAAATCATTACTTATTTATAATTATCAGGCCCTTAAATAGCTAAACCCAAACAGGATGTCTAGAGTCGTCTCGAAGCATGTCTTCGATTTCAAGCCGTTGGGTCAGTACGATGAAGCTACGGCTGCACTGGAGTCTGAGATGGAACAGATGATGGAAGCCCCCGAAGCTAAGGAGATGATGGACATGTACGCTGCATTGACTATTAAAGATGATCCAGAGTCCGACCAGGCGTACATAGAAATGATGCGAGGCTTCACTGATGAGAGTATGTTTGCCGGTAACCCGGCCTTCCAGAGGGGAGAGGACCAATGTGAGGAGACCAAGTTGAGTGTACCCACCACACACGACGGAGAGTACAGCGTGGAGGTAGAGGTCTACACCCCCAAGACCCTGGCGGAACAGAAGAAACGGGCGGCGTACATCTACGCCCATGGCGGTGGCGGAGTGTCCCTCAGCGCAGCAATGTGCCGGTCCCCCATGAAATGCACAGCACTCGACATGAACGTGGTAGCATTCAATGTCGACTACAGGATCGCACCTGAAACCAAGAGTCCTAACAATATCAAGGACTTCTACGAGGTGGTTAAGTACGTGCACGCCCACGCTGAAAAGCTAGGGGTGGACGCCAGCAAGGTGGTGATAGGGGGCGACAGTGGGGGTGGATACATCTGTCTTGGGGCCATGGTGCTCATGGCTGAGGCAGGACAGACAGACTGGGTGAAACTAGCGGTGATTGGAATGCCCATGACAGACGACTACTGCTTCAGTGACCCTCTTGCAATGACAGTCGAAGAGAGAAAGGGTGCTCCCGACACAAAGAAATGGTGGAAATTAATTGCTTCGGACTTTGAAGCTCAGAAAAGTTCCCCTTACCTTTTCCCGGGTAAAGCTAGTGAGGAGATCCTTGCTAAGTTTCCCCCGACGATCATCATAGAGTGTGAATTTGACATGTTCATCACGGAAGCTACCCGACTGGCAACAAGGCTGAGGAGAGAAGGTCGTTTGCTGGAGCTGGTGGTGATACCTGGCTCCACTCACACAAGTCTCTTCACGCCAGGGTCCGAGAGTGGAAAGAAGCTGGAGGAGGTACTCACCACCATTTCCAAGGAGTACGTTCATGCTGATTTGAAATGGGCTTAATTCATTAATGGTTCAATATTACAGAGTTGTGAATTTTAGGGGCTACCCCAAAACCTCCCATTATCCCATTGGCGATTTTTCATTGACTTCACTTGATTTAATCTGTAACACATGCATGAATCGTTTTCACGTACAGAACTACTGTAAATATTGTTACTCTTAAAAAATAACTTAAATAGAATTTATTTAATTGACTAATCGATATTCTTGTATTATAGTTTAAAGCTGGTTGGAGGAGGAAACCCTTTAGCGACAGATTTATGACTCTCAATTTTGATCAATACCTATTTTGATCTGTACTTATTGTAACATAATAATTATATTCAGTGTTCATAATTTCAAAATAAATTCATGTGGCGTTTTACTGTACTAATAATCAAATCAATTGATATAATCCCTTAAAAATCCTATAAAATTCTAAATGTAGAACTAAGAACATAAAAAGTTTCATTAAATTGAGCGATCCGTCGAGGCCAGTATCACGCCAGTATCACGCCAGTACCACGCCAGTATCGCGCCAGTAGCGCGCCAGTAGCACGCCAGTAGCGCGCCAGTATCAGGCCTACCTCACGCCGTTATCGCGCCAGTTCACGCCAGTAGCGCGCCAGTAGCACGCCAGTAGCGCGCCAGTAGCACGCCAGTATCGCGCCAGTATCACACCAGTACCACGCCAGTACCACGCCAGTATCACGCCAGTATCGCGCCAGTTGAAACTAACTTAAAGCCAGGACGCCAGTAACACGCCAGTATATGATCTGATACTGGCGTGCTACTAGCGTCCTGGCTTAAAGTTAGTTTCAACTGGTGCGATACTGGCGTGCTACTGGCGCAGTACTGGCGTGATACTGGTGCGATACTGGCGTGCTACTGACATACTACTGGCGCGCTACTGGCGTGCTACTGGCGCGCTACTGGCGTGATACTGTCGTGATACTGGCGCGATAACGGCGTGAGGTAGGCCTGATACTGGCGCAATACTGGCGTGATACTGGCGTGGTACTGGCGCGATACTGGCGCGATACTGGCCTAGACGGATCGCTCAATTTACCAAAGTTTCAATAATCTAGTTATTCAACCATGACCATTAACTGCTAACTCATGTAATACTTTCCTCCTTTTTACCAAGTTGTACTATCTCCCTGTCCCTACTCGGAATCCACCGTTTTAGCAACACAGTCCTCACACAAGGTTCATCAGTCCATTTCACAGAATCTGATGCTCCACTAAACGTAGCATAAGCTAGCACCAGTTCCTTAGCAACAGATTCACTGACCCTCCTCACTGAATTGATGTCATTCCAATCTGCATCCTGGCCTGCCTCATCACACATAACCCTGACAACATACGGCGCATGACACGTGTTGGGATCACCAGTATACAAGACAAAGTCACCACCATAAGTCAGCCCTGATCTCACTATGTACTTCTTACTTCTGAAGTGCTTGTAGACATGGTACTTGTAGGGAAAGGAAGCATTGTATGAAGTCCAAATACCCCACAACTCCTCTAAAGAAACTGCTTCCTTCTCCTGATTTGCGATTACAATAGAATTGATCGTTGCCAGATGGAATGCTTCACAAGGAGTTAAAATAAGGTACTCAGCCTCACCTGAGAACCCTGCTGGAGGTCCTTTGGATTCAGACCATTTCCCAAAACAACCTGACATGTACACTGCAGCAGCGTCATGAGGGTTGCTGATGATGACCTCACCAGGAGCACTCGGTGTCAGAATACTGGGGATGTTTCTTGCAAGGTTAGTTGGTGGGGGTGCTGAGAACTTCCTCTTTTTGCTACTTCTTCTCCCTCCTACAGAAGTGATTTCTGATAACGGCACTTCCCTGATACCAGTGTCTGGAGGAGTTGGTTCAGTGTCAGAAGGATTTTCTTCGGAAGCTGACATTACTGCCTCTTCTTCTTGGCTCATAATGCATTAACTGAAGGTAGTTGTAAAACTTAATAAGTCAGCATGTAAATTATATACTTCAATTTGAAACTTTTTAAATTGAATCATACAAACAAATTAAAACACAAGGTTAATTGTCTTTACTTTAAGTTTCATGGGTAAGTTCATACCCAATCGTCAGAAGACGAGTAACATGATGATATTGACAAAATGATCCAGTTCCACTCCTTTATAAAGGAGTGGAACTGGATCATTTTGTCAATATCATCATGTTACTGTCTTCGACAATTATAAAATGTGTTTCAATTTGTAACTCGCTTTGCTTAAGAGCACTTTGTGAAATTGAATTTCAACACACTGGTAAATTGAATCATATCATTACCTACTTAGCTACATTATCATGATGGCGTCATGATGATGCAGAAATATTCACAGTATATTTAAGTTCAAAATTGTTAGGTTGATGCAAATAAGTACGTGAGAACATACCTTCAAAGAAAATATACCTTAATAGAAAATTCAAAATAGGTACAAACAAAGATTGAAATTTGGGAATAATAATAATAGTTTGGTGAAGAAGATTAAAGAACTGCTTGCACATGCATCGGTTTGCTACAGTAGGGACATTCACCAAAAACAGTTCCAAAACTCTGCCTAACATGAGGGAGACCCTTAAACCACTCCACCAAGCAACCGACGTGATAAAGTTGTCTACAGGAATCATTGTTGCAGCTGATTTCTGGTATTTGATCCATCATTTCATAGCAGTAACAAACCCCACATTCGATGTTGATCTTTTCATTTTCATCACTGGGTTTAGAGGGAAGTTCCACTTGAAGTATATCAGAGATGTTCTCAAGGACACTCTGAGCAGGGTCCCAAAGTTCCTCTCCCTTCTCATCCAGCACATTTTGTAAGGGTTGTATTGCTTTAGCTGAGCCAAGGAACCTACACCTTGGCAATGACGTGGGTTGAGTGGCATCCAATGTAACTATCATACTCACATCTTCCTTGATTACAAATCTTCGATGGAGGGCACTGCGACTGTAAGGTTCAGGTTCAATAACCCAACTATTATCATCAATGTCATCTAAAGCATCCCACAATGGCTGATATTGGGATATTATTGTCTTGAATTGTTTCAAAACTTCTTGACAAGACCACAATTCACTTTGTGGTAAGTTAAGAGACTCAGGTAAATCGCATACAAGGGTGGGGGTCTTGCTATCAATCTGTATGCTTAAGAAATGTGCCCTTCCACTCTCATCAACTTCCTTTAATGTTATTTGCTTAAGGTCATTGTCAACTGACTTGATCGACTCTGATGGCAAATTAGCGATTTGCCTGATGAGAATCAATAGGTGTTGCTTATCAGTAGGTTTAGCTAGTACTTCCTCCAGGAAATCAATCAAACTGTTTACAAATTCTGCAGCAGAAGTAGACTTTTCTAAAATGGATTTTAGCTTGCCTGGATGTTGGTCAAGTTTTGCTTGAAGTTCCTCATCTAATTCAACTGAGGGTAAATTACTGCTGTAATCTACTGATAGGTAATACTCGGTTTGATCAGACAGACTAATGAAGCCAGTCAAGCATTGCTCCTTCACAGGTACGAGTTGAGGTTGAGACAGTAATGCTGTCATTTGTATGTTCATCAGTAAGATATTTGAACTATATTATCTAAAGAAACGTTTCCTTCCATAACCTACAAAGGCGTGACCTGTGTAGAATGTATTAATGACTGAGGTCAACCGAATTTCTTCCATACTAATAATTGTTAGTTTCATGTATTACGATTTGCGAATCAAAATTCTTCAAGTGGTATAGTGCATTAATGCAAGTACAATTATAACCTGTGGATTTTAGTTTGTTCAAATAAAATTGACATGAAGGGATCAGAAAAAGAAGATTTAAGAAAATTTTGGACAAACTAAAATCCATTCATCAGCAGAAATACGACAGGGTCATTACCAAGATAAATTCACATTGATATCAAACATTACTCTGGCCTTTTCCTGGATAATTTGATTTTACTATATATTTCTCGACTATTATATTTAAAAACCTGTCAGAATTGCGGACCACCAAGCTGACATCTTTCTTAGCCTTTAAACCTTCAAAGTCTTAAATAAAACTCACTTGATGATGATATTGTGATATTGAAAATATATATTATCAGCAATTAAATATAGGCACCAAAAATGATAACATATGAACATGGACGTGCTAATAGTGATTATCTCTTCACAAAACCCTATTAGGTACTGACTAGTAACAACTGATAAGTTCATAGATAGTGTTTCAGTGAAAATTTGAAATTCTAGATTATTAAAACTTTAGGACATATAAAGATTTGATAAAATAATTTTGTATAAACTTTGGAAAATCAAGCCTAAAATAGGAAAAAGAATTTAGAATTTGCTAATTAGATAACACTACTTCTTCAGTGTTCCCTTCTTGACTGCAGCAGCCACATCATCACCTCCTCCCACAAACTTTCCACTAACCCATACTCTGGGCACAGATCTAGCCCCAGTTAACTTCTGGCAGTAATCTTGGATTGCATTACAATCAGGATTATCTTCTATTTCCTCAATATGCATGTCCGCAGCAGTAAATCCTGGTAACATAATATGATATGTAGACATGAAGGTTATAATTTATTACACACATTTTCACTTCTTTGCAAGGCATACTAAATGCTTAAAAACTTGGTAAATAGGCAGCCAACTAATAAAATTGCCATCAATCAATCAATCATAAATGATGGAGCTAATGATTTATGAGTATGCACATTTGATATTTTTGGAATGCAAAAATATACTTTTTTCTTTCAAATTAAGTTATCTTCTGAAATATTGAAATCCAATATCAATTATAAATAATAAATACCTAATAAATATCAATTATGGGGTTGTGTTAGCAATAGTATAATAACTATGAACTATGGTTAGAGGATTATAGTGTAAGATTTACTAGAAACTACAACTGTCAACCATACATTCTTTGCAATCAGTTTATATTTGAATGGATACTAGTTATACACATAGAATATTGCAGAATAATATTGGTATACTACACTAATAAAATCAGTCATAATATCTAAGTATCTAGTATTTGACAAATGTTAGTAAATCCTGCTGAAGAGAGAGCATCCTTGGCTTTGGTACAGAAGGGGCAATAGCTTTTGCTTATCATGAAAACTTTGTTTCCTTCACTTCCTTTGATGCCGCCATCAACAAATGCTTGGGCCATTTTATCAAACAGAACCTCAAATCATTATATAAGGGTTACAAATTTTAGCTGGTCAAGTAGAGATGAATGAAAATCTATAATCATTTTCACTGATGAAATTAGTAAAATCAGTATCAAAGGTATCAAAATATCAAAGGGTTCCAAACTTTCACTTAATGCTAAATTGCTGTTAAAGCTACAATTGGCAAAACATTAAAGCATCTAGATTCTAGATGTGTAAAGGTAATTCAGACAATAGAAATCTCCAAATATAAAATACTCAATACATTACTCAAAATTTAAAAATAGATGGATAAAAATCAATTTAAAGGATTATGGCTGATTTATATCCTTTGTCATCATAGTAGGACCATTTACTCATTTATTTGAATGAAAACAGAGCAGTATTTAAGACACATTCCATGAACTTAAATAATAAATATATATCAAATACTTTTAGCATTCTTCCATGATACTGACATAAGCTTTTCTGGACAGTGTTCTTGGCAATATTCTAAATACCACTGCCAATTACAACTGGTGTTGAACCTTTCTGTTAATGAGTTGAAGGTTGTACATATGGATTCAGTATTACAATTATTTAAAATCTGAAACTTGAGAAAACTCTTCAATCCTGATTCTGGTATGGTCTTATTGTTTTCCAAAGTATTGAAAGCTTTATGGAGTTCAGCAAAGCCACAGGTGCTATAAATGAATTCAAAGTAATGTATTATGAGGGATTCATGGAAATGTTCCAGGATAACCAATTCCCATTTCTTTCTACACTTCTCAGCATCAACTGATGATAAAATAGCAAGATACTGTATCCAAATATCTATATCACTAGGGATCTCATCAAGAGCCTTTTCTAGATCTTTAATGGGATTAACTGATAAGTAGTTAATTCTGAACATCCATAGTGACTTATTATTTGGAAACTTTTCTTGGGCTAAGGAAATTATTTCATTAGAAACAGAGTTAAATGAATTATCTACAAGTATTTGTGCAAGTTCAACAGCAGAATGTGTGTCTTCCATAGAAATTCTTCCAATGTCACCACAGAATCTTGATATAGATGACTTATAGTCCACAAATTTTTCTTTATGTTTCAAAACAAAGTGAATAACATTTTTGAGACATTCCATGCTCTGCAATGACTTCACAGCAACAAGTAGAATCTCTTCTGCAGACTTAGGGTCAGTTGCAATGACAAACTCAGCCATTTTAACCCATATATCTGAATTTTCTGGGTATCTTCTAAGTGTTGACTCAAGAATGAATTGCATTAACATGGATCCATTTTCTGCAATATTTGCAATGCTGACAAAGTCAGAGATGATCTTCAGAGAAAATTTCATATTCTCAAGGGCATTTTTGAAAACAATTTTGGCTGTCTTATAATCCAAAAAATTATCTTTGTGAGCTCCATCTTCATTCAATGACTTATCATTCAAACTCATTAACTGCTGTCTTTTCTGAAGTTTTTCAGCATATAAAACTTCTAGTCTAAAATATTCAGTCCACATATGGGCAGAATCAGGATTAAATTTCAAACCCTGAAGAAATATGAGCCGAGCAGCAGAAATATTCTTATTTGCTTCCATCTCATTTTTTGCACTCATGATCCACATCTTCACACAATTTGGATTATGTTTAAGTCCCTGAGAAAAGGCAAGTCCAAGGGATCTATGACTCTTGATTTCTTCACAATACTTGATATATCTCATCCATAGGGATATATCACTCTTATTCTTCTTTAGACACTTCTGAAATAAGAAATGAATCCTTTGCATACCTTTATATCGAGCCCCTTCACTTATGTCTTGTAGCCCCATTTTGGTGATGCGATGTTGCTTAAGCTTTTCTAATTTCAATTCAAAGTCAATGAATCTCAATATATCTTGCTTTTTTGATATTCTCCTCCTCATCATGTATTCAAATTTTGTGCGATCTCTGATTATTGATTTGGCTTCATTAGGTGAAAAAATACCTAACTGCTGGAGTTCATATACTTCAGGTAATGTGTCCTCAATATGACTTTGAACAACTTCTGCCATAGCTTCAAAATCTCAGTTAGTTAATAATTATAAATTCAAACCATGTAACTGTAAGATAAGATACTTGTAGATATACAGAAGTTATTGGAATGATAGCATTCAGCTAATAATCATCTCGGCATGAGAGTATGGAATAATTAATTAATTAATTACTTCTAAATATACATACAATGTGTTACTTTGAATAAATTAGTGAAATAAAATACGTTAAAACCTAAAAACTAGCAACACATGCCCTCTAATTGTAGGGATAAATGAGATTAGAAAACAAGGCCAAATTCTGATTTAAAAACATAGCATGAAAAATGCAACCCCAGATAATATAGTATTATGTAGGTAATAATGCACACCAAAAACTATCAAAAAGCCAACAGCTTAAAATCAATTAACTAACTTGTTGATTTACTTGCTCATTGCAAAGATAAATGGAATAAACACAAGACACCTCACATGATTAATTTATATTCAATTCAATTCAAGTCTACTACATTCCTAATTGCAAGCATATAAAAAGTAAGAGCAATAAAAAAAAACCTAAATACCGACTGGATAAATTTTGAACAATTAAATTAACTTCCCTCTAAGAGGTGACATACTCTTCTTCATTTGAAAATTGAATCTTTTATTATGCCAGTCAGTCAAGAGCATCTATTTTGTTTGCCCTAACCAGGACCCTGGTTACGCGCACGGAGTGCGCGGCGCGGCAAGCGCTAAACCAGGGCCCTATTTCTCACCAACAGTTGGTCGTTTTGACTGATCGATTTGAACCGTCAAAACGACCATCCAGGAAAATGGCGCCGCGCGCTACGTTCATAGCATTTTCTCAGCATTCATCCAGAAATTGACCAATTTTTGTCAGAACTGGATAGCCGGTTTCATATGAAGTACCAGCAAAGCACTTCATACACTGTTCCTTCTTGCTTTCTAGTTTCTGTTAAGTCTTTACCAAGTCTTTTAATGCCTTACCAAGGTTCTGTGGTGACGAATAACCATTGTTTTGTGTTTCTATACTTTAAAATTATAAAAGTGAAACATTTATGCTTGTTTGAATTTTATGCTTGTTTATCACGCTATTTTGCCATTAAAAGAACAGTTGTTCGGTTTGTTCTGGTCCTGTAAGATCTCCATATAATATGTTATCATTTACAGGTTTTCCTTTCCAAGTTTTATTCTTTGGATGCCAGCTTTATTGGTAGTTCTTTAAATGTAAATATTTTTTCAATAATCCTTCTATACGAAATAAGTTTAAGCTCATTTAAGGCAAAATACTTTCAATGAGTCCATGAATGTGATTATTCCTTTGAAGCTATAAATGCCTCTTGATGCCTTATATTCATATTGTAGTAAGCCTTCAAATCTAGTTTTGCTTTTTTTGGTGCCACTTGATATGTCTATCTGAGGGAAATATTGCCCTCTTCATTCTCCACAAAATTTATCTTCTGTCATTTTCAATTGGTAAGCAAATTTATACAGAAAATTTCACCTACTTTTTTAGCTATTAGAGGCAAACTATTTCCTACTTTATCCGTCACTATATCAACATAGGTATATATCTATTTTGTTTGTTATCTATTTTAATGCAAGTTTTCAGTGAACACTTGACATAGTTTTGGTGCCATTTGACATGCCTATTTGTGGCAAATCATTTGCTAATTTTTATGCCCAATATGAACATGTTATTATTTCCACCATGTTTTCACTTTTTTAAAGTTTTTGAAGTTCAGGTGGCTCAGTGTTTATAGCCTTCATTACACCATATCATTTTTGGTGTCTCATTATGCTTTATTTGGATCTGCCTAGATGTTTGATGAAGGCACTCTTCATGGATTCCATCAAAAGACTATGGATGGAGTTGAGTTATGTGGCTTGACTTTCAGAAAGAAGAAGTCAAGCCAGAAAACTCCAACAGCTCCATCCATGGTCTGTATTTGTTCTACTAAGAAGAGTAGAAGACTAGCTTTAGGTATGTGATTTTATCCTTCACCTAGTTTACCTAGTTTTTGGTGCCATTTGATATGTCTATTTGAGGCAATATTATAGCATTTCCCAATTTTTTGACCAATATGAACAATTTCAATCTAGTTTATTGAAAATTTTGACTGGAAACTTTTTTTTTGTTCTTGGTGCCACTTGGCACATGGCCTATTTGAGGCAAAATCTTGCCCAATCTTCATGCCTAATATGAACATGTATTTTATGTTAGTTTGATCCTTTTATTTTCACAGACAAATTTTAATGCAAATTTCATCTAGTATTTTTTCACTGTTGAGACAAAAAAATGGCCGAATTTATATCCCCCAATATGAACAGCTATTTTTGCTGTTTTCAAACTGCATTATTGTGAACTTTCACTGGCAATTTTATTTAATTTTTGATGTCACTTGATTTTTCTGTCTGATTCAAAGGCAAAGTTTTACCACAGGAATGACCAAAAATAAGCCTCCATTAGCCTCCATGGAGGCTGTGTGGAGGCTAATGTCAAGAATTAGTCTCCATGGAGGCTTTTGCAATAATATTTTTGAAAAATAGCCAAATAGCCTCCACTATGGAGGCTAATGGAGGCTAATCTTGGTCATGTTCCTGTGGTAAAACTTTACACAGTCAAAATAAGGCTCTTTATTCTGCACAATCTCACAATATTAGCTTGTGTCTTCTGTATTTTCCTATCAAGTCAATTGTAATTATCCTATCAAGTCAATTGTAAGTGTAAGCTTTGCTAGAAATTTCATCAAGTTTTTTGTTGTCTATTTGAGGCAAAATATTGCCCACTTTATACTCCACAATTTTTAAAATGTATTCAGTGCCTATGCATTGCACAATTTTTGACCCAATTTAAAGATTTATTTCATGTCATTTCATGACATTTTATGTCATTTTTTGAATTAAAAAGCAATCATTCTTCAAGACATCAATCTGCAAGACTTTTCTCCAACTCCGTACTTGAACACCAACATGATCCCTTTTATGTCATTTTCATGAATTGAATTGAATCAATCTAGTCTACTATAAATTTTTACTGAAAAGTTTACTTAGTAATTGAATGAATGAATGAATAAAATTTCTACAGCACAATAACATGATATATTTTTCATAATTTATAACTAAGGAAACTTCTCGGTTGTGCTGAGGGAAAGCACTTAGCCAATCATGAAGACTGTTAAAAAGGCCACCCACAAAGGAAATAACAATAATATATTTATTCATATTCATCTTAATAAGTAATTTGTTCTTGGTGCCACTTGGCATGCCTATTTGAGCAAGATGGTCCACTTTTCCCAGCTAATATAGTAATATGAACCTTAATTAATGTAATATTTAATTCCTTTCATTGTGAGCTTTTCTTTGACAATAAATTTTACTTAGTTTCAGGTGCCTCTTGATGTGTCTATTTGAATTTTGAGGAAAATAAAGATCAACTTCTGACTCAGACCAATAGTTTTTGGTTTCAATTGATATGTCACAAGAGTTGCGGAATTTTGTACAATGGATCCATTGGATCCATCATGTCCCAAAGGATGTCCATTGGACATGATGTCCATCAGTAAAATTTATCAATGGTTTTCAAAGGATCCTATGGACTTAGGGATCCATTTTTGATGTTCAATGGACATGTTCAATGATCGAATGGACACAATCACCAAACATGGTTTTGGTACATGGGCATCAGTCTGGTATTTTTGTTCAATGGATCCATTGCGTCCAATGGATTCATTGTCCATTGAACACTATTGGACATGTCCATTGGATACATTACATTGGATCCAATGGGCACAATGTGCAATGGATCAATGGACACGTCCATGGTGTTCAATGGACACAATGGATCCATTGAACAAAACCAGACTGATGCCCATCTACCAAATCATGTTTGGTGATTGTGTCCATTCGATCCACTCAGATTGATCCATTGAACATGTCCATTAATCATCAAAATGGACCCAATGGACTTATCGGATCCATTGGAAATAATGTTCAATGGATGTCCAATGGACGTCCATTGGACATGATGGATCCAACCATCCATTGGACAAAAATTCAAAAAACTCTTGTGACCTTTTTACTGATGTGTCTATTTTTATACAAACTGTTGTCCACTTTTAACTCCAGACTATGACCATTCCATTGATTTCATTCCATTAAGGGGAACGGAGGCGCCCTTAAGACAACAAAAGAATTTAACATTCTAATAAGGGGTCTAAAAGAGCCAAATGCATCTATATGTGTGCAGATCATTCAATAACCGGAGGACTCGAAAAGATGCATGGATTTCCTATTCATGTGGCAACTTTTTAAATAGAATTTATACAAATTTGCATCATGTCGCTATTGAGCCATATATTTCAATGGAACGATCAGCACAAATTTATGTTAAGATTTGGGGATTTAAAAATATTAGACTTGGCAGGCTCTTGCCTAAATGCAGTAATAATGCCTCGATACAGTAGTACGATTCTGGTTTCTGTACTAATTTGGTCACGTGTAAGTTTGTTTTGCTGAAATTTCATTGTGTTTCTATACCTGACTTAACTTGAATTTTTAGTTGCAAAATGTGTCAGGTTTTGGTCATAGATTCGTCCAGTCATAGTGGAGCACAGAAGTAGGTATGGGGCATTCCTTGTACTCTTGTAGGTCACTGTGGCGATTTCCTTCATAGTGCCCCTTGGGACCATCTGATTCAGATTTTACTTATCTCCATAATATTACCTCTTCTATAATACTACTAATATTTCTGCTCTTTTTAATATCTGCCCAAATGTGTCGCCACAGTCGCCAATGAACTTCAATGAATAATCCATACCCCTAACCAAACCTCACTTGTAGCCAGCCAATGTAGCTGTGGATGATAATCACATGATTTTCGAAAGCTTCAGATGATAACACTATCGTTCATGAGTTATAACGTTTATATTTCAACCTCTTTGAGCCATAGCACAAGTTTTGGTAAAATGGTGAGGGTTAGAGTTTGGATTAGGGTTCATAGTCGACTGTGATATGCAGCAAATCCATCGCTGATTATGGAAATTCACGTATTCAATGCGGACAGTGGCGACAGAGAAACAACGTTTAATAGAGAAATAGAGAATGTACAATGAATGTAGTTGATCATCGTCGAAATTTGTGATAGTCAATCACCATTACCTACTATGGGTGTTTGGCGATCTTCAAGGGCACTAGGAGATATTGTAGACAGTGAGTGTCGCCAATGAATGTCAATCAATGTTTATTGTCGCTACGATGACAATGGCATTACAAATTGCCGATTGGCGATGACTGTCTTATCTGACACTTTTACTACCATTCGTTGCATATATATCGTCTCGTTTCCTGATGCCAATTGATTGTCGATTTCATTTGTTCCACTTTCCCTTCTGGAGTTATAATTTAAAAATTAAAATAAGGGTTGTTAAATATTTTTTTAGTTTCCCCGTTATTTTTTATTTACTACTTATCTATTTTGTACATTTACAGATATAAGTTAACGATTTTGAAAAATTGATTTTATTTCTAATTCTAAGGCATATTTCAACTTTTTAAAAATCATTACAGGATCCATGGGTTATGACGACTTTGGGTTTCAAAAAGGGGAAAAAGAGAGCATTGGGTTGAAATTACCAAATATATTATAACGTGAGTGGTTATGTACTTTTAGTTTGGCATTTTTAATCCATTAAAATTTTGCGTTATAAAATTTTTTGGGGTTTGGGTGTTATAAAAATGATTAACATGTCGATTAGATTGAAAATAAAAAGTTCTTTTTCAAAAACCAAAATTTTTTTACAAAAAGTTTTTTAGACAAAAAAAAACAAAAATTTTAAAAAGTAACCCTTTTTAAAAAATTTTCGTTCATTTGTTCGGGAATTCCCGAAAATTAAAAAAAGCAGAGTATTTTAATAATATAATAATAGTACAATGATAAGATAATGATCATCAATAATGATCCATTGTATTATTGGAACTTATTGAGGCTATAGCATTTTGCGATGAAAACTTTAAATGTTTGAAATTATTTTATCATTTTTTATGTAGTGTTGGTGCTCTGTCTAAGCGTTTATTGATTCCAATGTTTTGGTGGCACAGCTATTGCAATTATAGTCAAGTTGATGTGTCACTATGATTTACCAGGTATTTTTTGATGAGATTATGAGGTATTGATAAAAATGATGTGTTCAGATAATATTAATAGGCCATTATAACGTGACTTGAAGAATAGTACGACTCAATTGACAATGTTACCTTGATGGAATCCTACGTCAGCTTCTTTTGTTTTCTTATTCGTCCTCGCTTCTGTTCAGTCAATTCTCTGTTGACAAATAAATGGTACGTGAGTTGTTTTAAATGGCATTATTGAAGGGGTGATGGGTCAATATACTTTGTTTATTGTTAAGCTCCAATAATTTTGAAATAATTTCATACAATTTCAAGGAAGGACAAATTACAGTTGAGAACATCAGGGTTCTTAGATCTTGCACCATAAACTGTATTTGTAATGACTGCTACACACCGACTTAAGTTTGATACTTGGTGTCAGTAAAGTATTCAACTCTGTGCCACTTTACAACAAAAAATTCTTTTCATTGATTATTTTCATGAATTACTCGAATTATAGATTCCCTTCTTAGTCATTCCATTCATGAAAGTTTTGCTACAGCGTTCGTCATTTCCTTCCCTGATGAACCCCCAGTTCCCGGATACAGTACCAAGAAACGGGAACTCAATTCTAGAATGGAATGGCTACAAGACAGCTCCTTTGCTGTCGGTGGTGCGCAGCTGCGATGGCCTGATAGAGGAATCTACGAAACTCAACTTAAAGTACAAAAAGGCATTACGTGCCAAAAGTCAACATTATTGATAGTCTATTTGACAATTTATGTATGTATAAAATGAACCACCCTGACTGTTGCTGTGTTTTTTTGGCCGATGTGTGTGTTTTTTTTAAATTTGATTACGCAATTTGTACATAAAACACAGACTCATTTATGTTTTTTGAATTCATGACGTCGGGCAAGTTTATCAAGTAAAAATGCGGCCTGACCTCGGCAAGTCACAAAAATGCAACCTTATTATTTTCCTATTTACTTATTTAGATAAATTATGTTATTGCTAATTTATTATTTTTATCTGACTTCTTTTAATGTTTTAAAATCAGTATGTACCAGTTTTTGAGGGTATAATTTATTTTCAGATGGCATTTTGTTTTTTAACAAAAGTAAACAAACCCTTGTTTTAGTTTTTAAAATTATTCCTACAGTAAATGAAAAATTTTTATTAATGCCAATTGACTCTCAGGACTATATGATTTGATATACCTATTGTTAGTCCTTAGCGGGAAGCCCTTTTTAATTTGACTTGGTGCTTGCCCTCAGCACACCACAGATGTTTCACATATGAAGCTAGGAGAGTATATTGTTTTCTGTGTGCTGTAAAAATTTATAATTGAAATTGAAATTGAGGTTTTGCCGAGCAACAAATACAGTTTTATAGCCAAAAATTTATAAACATTCGTAAAAATTATTGGCAGAAATATCGTTTAAAATTGTTGGTAGAAATGTTATTTTTGGTCGCTCTTACATTTAATGA
>WFMF01000567.1:0-50720 GCA_011033025.1 Beroe forskalii | reverse complement strand
TTTTTCCTGTTTAAAAACGGGTTTTTTTAAATTTTTCGCCGCGTTCCCAAACTCCGAGTTCTCCCCCCCACCCAGTTCGCATCCCCTCCACGCTTTATCTGAACTCAGCAGGTTGATGACTGGAGCGTAGAACCGGGGTACTTCCACACTCACCCAACACCGCAGAAACACGATGTCAGAGATCTGGATCTGAGGGGAAACAGAATGTCAGATATCTGGATCTGAGGGAAACAGGATGTCATATCTGGATCTGAGAAACAGAATGTCAGATATCTGGATCTGAGGAAACAGGATGTCAGATATCTGGATCTGAGGAAACAGGATGTCAGATATCTGGATCTGAGGAAACAGGATGTCTGAGATCTGGATCTGAGGGGAAACAGGATGTCAGATATCTGGATCTGAGGGAAACAGGATGTCAGATATCTGGATCTGAGGGAAACAGGATGTCAGATATCTGGATCTGAGGGAAACAGGATGTCAGATATCTGGATCTGAGGGAAACAGGATGTCTGAGATCTGGATCTGAGGGGAAACAGGATGTCAGATATCTGGATCTGAGGGAAACAGGATGTCAGATATCTGGATCTGAGGGAAACAGGATGTCAGAGATCTGGATCTGAGGGAAACAGAATGTCAGATATCTGGATCTGAGGGAAACAGGATGTCAGATATCTGGATCTGAGGGAAACAGGATGTCAGATATCTGGATCTGAGGGAAACAGAATGTCAGATATCTGGATCTGAGGGAAACAGGATGTCAGATATCTGGATCTGAGGGAAACAGGATGTCTGAGATCTGGATCTGAGGGGAAACAGGATGTCAGATATCTGGATCTGAGGGAAACAGGATGTCAGATATCTGGATCTGAGGGAAACAGGATGTCAGAGATCTGGATCTGAGGAGTGAATATGGGCAAATCCACGAAAACGAGGAAAAATTTTGAAATTTGAAATCATCAGTCCAGCAAAAAGCTTTGACTTCAAATGAAAGCTAAGACTTTCCTCTAAATGATGCAAAAACCGCATCAAAAAATATTGAAAGACCTCGACGATTTGCGCGATTGAGTAGAGGCTACTTTTGGACAATGTTCAGCCCTCAATTAATGGCATTTTTGAATTATCATAAAGAATGCTTATATTTGTAATCAAGGGAATAATTTTGCTCCATAGTGGACTTTTGATCCTAGTTTGATTCATATTTTAATATGAATAATCGCTTTCTCTAACTATTTTGAAGTGACGTTCAAACTCTTTGGGACAATTGATGTGTGCGTTACGTAACAAAATGATGCAAAAGTTTTGTAAAGCCTTAATTCATTTCCATTTATGCCGAAAAACTCATTTTCAGCTGTTTTGGATACTTTTGGTCGTCATGGCACATGTGTGAAAGCTTAGACTGATCAAATTTAGACAATATGGCCTTGTGCGTTACGTAACGTTACGTAATGCACAAAACTTTACCAATTAATTTTCAATGAAAGAAACTGCAAGAAATATCCATTTCTAATCAGAAAATTCTGTAATAACTTACAGATAAGGGAATGTAAAGTAAAATTTCAACTTAGAAAGAATTACAAAGAAAAATTTAGTATTTAGTCATTCAATCCCATACATTAGAAAATCAAAGCATAAATCGATAAATTTTCTTTTCTAGAACCTAAATGCTATCAAAATGTCTTCAGGGGTATATGATATCAATGCCCTTGAGGAATTGTGCTTTAATGGCCTCCAAAAGTGATTTTCTCAAAAATTTGCCACTTTGTGACACATGAAAAAACATCTTTTTCTACTAGCAAATTCGAAAAATCGTTGAATTTGGCCCTCTCACGATAGGAATCGGCCATTATTCATCTTATAAAGTTGCTGGGTGATACCAGAGTGATCTTAACCCTGTCAGAAATGAAATATTCTGAGTATGACAGTAAAATCATAGAAAATTGATCCAATTTTTGCTACACTTTTGATGGCCTAATATGGGACTGAAATTGATAGGAACCACCAAGATTTTTTAGATTGAGGACCTTGATTGCTCCTGCATCTAATTGAGGCCTTACTATGTCAATAGAAACAGTATAAAATAGGTCTATTCACAGTGAGGAAAATTTGTGCATTACGTAACAGGCATTTTGTGCATTACGTAACAAATTATGTGAGCCTGGTAAAAAAGAAAATGGGGGTGCATCAACCAATAAAAGCATTGTTAAACTTAAAGTTTATATATTCTTCTATCATTAGAAACTAGTGTGAACTCCCATTCGCTCACATGGAACTGACTTTTGTGATCAAATTCTGTCAATTGATTTTATTTGATCCAGTCCTGTGCGTTACGTAACATTTTGATGGCTTGTGTAAAATTTTCTGTGCAACCAATTCTCATTCAAAACATCAAATAGGCTCAATGAATGTTTGAAGTTTGTCTCTAAAGCAAGGAATAGTGCTGTGATGACTTCAATTTGGCTGCCTTGACCTTTGAATCCTCAAAATTGAGTAAAAAGTGTGCGTTACGTAACGTGGATTTGGACATATGTGGAATATGGGGGATGAGGGTTCTGAGGGTTCTGAAGGTCTCTTCCGATGCGTGATCCCAAAACTTTTAAGTTTTCACCATGCAGTATCCAAGAATCCCGACCGGAAATCGTATTCACACTTGATTTCCGCAATCTAGAATCTTAAGATACAATTTTCAAAAGCCGAACGTACCTTGTCTTCGAATGACGCTCTGAAGGCGCCAGCGGGAGCGGACAGTGCACGTTTGATCTGTCCTCTGATTCCACTCACAGTCTTGATCATGGCCCCTTCGAACTTAGACACCTGCAATTTTGTAATGATTACACAAATTGTCTAGTGATCATGACCCTATTCAGCTTGGAGTCAGGCTGACTTAATGGTTTTTCTAATTTTAGTGACTATGACCCCTTCGACTATTTTAACAGATAACCGAAAAATTTCCAGCAAATTGGTTAAGATGGTGTGCCCCATTCCTTACCTCGAGTATTGAAGAGAACATGCCCTTGAGGAAGGCAGTGTTCTTGAATATCTTGTAGGGGGTGCCGGTGAGTTTCAGCTTCTTCACAACATCAACGGTTTTGTCAAGTCCCAGCACCACTCCCGTGGCAACAATCCGAAAGGAGGAAGTTTTAGTGGCGGTAGCACCCTGGGAGAATAGACCGGACTTAAAGTTATTATTAAACTAGTCAGTACCTAATAGGGTTTTGTGAAGAGATAATCACTATTAGCACGTCCATGTTCATATGTTATCATTTTTGGTGCCTATATTTATAATGATAGCTGATAATATATATTTTCAATATCATAATATCATCATCAAGTGAGTTTTATTTAAGACTTTGAAGGTTTAAAGGTTCAAAGATGTCAACTTGGTGGTCCACAATTCTGACAGGTTTTTAAGGATGATAGTCGAGAAATATAGTATAATCAAATTATCCAGGAAAAGGCTGGAGTAATGTTTGATATCAATGTGAAACTATCTTGGTAATCACCCTGTCGTATTTGTGCTGATGAATGCATTTTAGTTTGTCCAAAATTTTCTTAAATCTTCTTTTTCCGATCCCTTCATGTCAATTTTATAAATTGAACAAACTAAAATCCACAGGTTGTAATTTTATTTGCAGTTTGCACTAATGCACTATACCTCCATTTTACATTTTAAGAATGATGATTCACAAATCGTAATATATGAAATTATCAATTAGTATAGGCTGTTCAGAGAAGAACTTCGGTTGACCTCAGTCATTAATACATTCTACACAGGTCGTGCCTTTGTAGGTTATGGAAGGAAACGATTCTTTAGATAATGTAGTTCAAATATCTTAGTGATGAACATACAAATGACAGCATTACTGTCTCAACCTCAACTCGTACCTGTGAAGGAGCAATGCTTGACAGGCTTCATTAGTCTGTCTGACCAAACCGATTATTACCTATCAGTAGATTACAGCAGTAATGTACCCTCAGTTGAGTTAGATGACCAACTTCAAACAAAACTCAACCAACATCCAGGCAAGCTAAAATCCATTTTAGAAAAGTCTACTTCTGCTGCAGAATTTGTAAACAGTTTGATTGATTTCCTGGAGGAAGTACTAGCTCAACCAACTGATAAGCAGCACTTATTGATTCTCATCAGGCAAATTGCTAATTTGCCATCTGAGTCGATCAAGTCAGTCGACAATGACATTAAGCAAATAACATTGAAGGAAGTTGATGAGAGTGGAAGAGCACATTTCTTAAGCATACAGATTGATAGCAAGACTCCCACCCTTGTATGCGATTTACCTGAGTCTCTTAACTTACCACAAAGTGAATTGTGGTCTTGTCAAGAAGTTTTGAAACAATTCAAGACAATCATATCCCAATATCAGTCATTGTGGGATGCTTTAGATGACATTGATGATAATAGTTGGGTTATTGAACCTGAACCTTACAGTCGCAGTGCCCTCCATCGAAGATTTGTAATCAAGGAAGATGTGAGTATGATAGTTACATTGGATGCCACTCAACCCACTTCACTGCCAAGGTGTAGGTTCCTTGGCTCAGCTAAAGCAATACAACCCCTACAAAATGTGCTGGATGAAAAGGGAGAGGAACTTTGGGACCCTGCTCAGAGTGTCCTTGAGAACATCTCTGATATTCTTCAAGTGGAACTCCCCACTAAACCAAGTGATGAAAATGAAAAGATCAAGATCGAATGTGGTGTTTGTTACTGCTATGAAATGATGGATCAGATACCAGAAATCAGCTGCAACAATGATTCCTGTAGACAACTTTATCACGTCGCTTGCTTGGTGGAGTGGTTTAAGGGTCTTCCTCATGTTAGGCAGAGTTTTGGTACTGTTTTTGGAGAATGTCCCTACTGTAGTAAACCTATGCATGTGCAAGCAGTTCTTTAATCTTCTTCACCAAACTATTATTATTATTCCCAAATTTCAATCATTGTTTGTACCTATTTCAAATTTTCTATGAAGGTAAATTTTCTTTGAAGGTCTGTTCTCACTTATTTGCATCAACCTATCAACCTTGAATCAAAATAGACAGTGAATATTTCTGCATCATGATAAAGTAGTTAATCATATGATTCAATTTTAATACCAAGTTTTACCGATAGAATATCGTTTCATATATAAGTAACCTGTTATATTAAACCAAATGAAACTCCAACTTGAGGTACATTAGAAGCCTTACCACTTCTTAGGATCTTTATTATTAGGATATAACTGTCATGCTGAGTTTAACCCTACCTTGAGCTAATGCATCATGAGCCAAGAAGAAGAGGCAGCAATGTCAGCCTCCGAAGAAACCCCTTCTGACACTGAACCAACTTCTCCAGACACTGGTATCAGGGAAGTGCCGTTATCAGAAATCACTTCTGTAGGAGGGAGAAGAAGTAGCAAAAAGAGGAAGTTCTCAGCACCTCCACCAACTAACCTTGCAAGAAACATCCCATGTGTTCTGACACCAAGTGCTCCTGGTGAGGTCATCATCAGCAACCCTCATGACGCTGCTGCAGTGTACATGTCTGGTTGTTTTGGTAAATGGTCCGAATCTAAAGGACCTCCAGCAGGGTTCTTAGGTGAGGCTGAGTACCTTATTTTAACCCCTTGTGAAGCTTTTTATCTGGCAACCAGCAATGCTATTGTAATCGCAAATCAGCAGAAGGAGGCAGTTACTTTAGAGGAGCTGTGGAGTATTTGGACTACATACAATGCTTCCTTTCCCTTCAAGTACCATGTGTACAAGCACTTCAGAAGCAAGGGGTATGTTGTGAGATCAGGGCTGACTTATGGTGGTGACTTTGTCTTATATACTGGTGATCCCAACACATGTCATGCGCCGTATGTTGTCAGGGTTATGTGTGATGAAGCAGGCCAGAATGCAGATTGGAATGACATCAATTCAGTGAGGAGGGTCAGTGAATCTGTTGCCAAGGAACTGGTGCTTGCTTATGTTACTTTTAGTGGAGCATCAGATTCTGTGAAATGGACTGATAAACCTTGTGTGAGGACTGTGTTGCTAAAACGGTGGATTCCGAGTAGGGACAGGGAGATAGTACAACTTAATAAAAAGGACGAAAGTATTACATGAGTTAGCAGTTAATGATTGAATCAGTAAATTATTATTGAAACTTTTTATTTTCTTAGTTCTACCTTTAGAATTTTATAGGATTAGTAAGGGATTATATCAATTGATTTGGTTAGTAAGTTAGTAGTACAGTGAAACGCCACATTAATTTAGTTATGAAATTATGAATACTGAATATTATGTTACAATAAGTACAGATCAAAAAAGGTACTGATCAAAATTGAGAGTCATATATCTGTCGCTAAAGGGTTTCCTCCTCCAACCAGCGTTAAACTATATACGGTAAATACACACTTGGGTGTGTAATTACCACATTAATTCCACGAGCTTGCGAGTGGAATTCATGCAATAAATGCACGAGCTTGCGAGTGCAATTACGATGGTAATTGACACACCCAAGTGTGTATTTACTGTATTATTACCCTGCCTTATACGCATCAATCAAAGTAGACGGTTTGAAACTTAGGTATTCGAACTCAATGTTTTATGAATAATGGGTACACTATTTCATAATTGAAACAGGCGAGAATTTTGGACAAATTTGCCAGTGATTTGTAAAAGTCAGAATCACATCATCATCGTATCGGGGTCAATTCAGCGTATAAGTTCAAAAGTCCAAATGATACAACCAGCGCCCAGCATTGATACATACTGTTAGTGAATGACGTAGTGTATGTATATGTTCTTAACAAAAATTTTGTTTTGATCGTTCATTGCCATAAACAAATGAACCATGAAAGTTAAGCACTCAATCGAAAACAAAACAATTCACACCACAAACATTGATACCAACTGACTCGAGAGCTACAATCTTATGCGGATCTCGTATAGAAAAACACGATCACATGTGAATGCAGTCAGCTAAATCTTTAGAGTGCATCAAAATGTATGTATGTGCTCCTCAGTTGAACAATAAGTTTTGTGCCATAATCATTATCTTCATCCCGATCTATTATAATTAACGAACACTGACAGATAGAAATGACGGCGCACAGAAATAATGTAGTTGAATTTGATAAAACGGAGCAATACACCCTATATATGGCGCCACAAGTCTGCGTTATATCTCTAAGACTAGATAAATAAACATTGAAACACAGATGGAGTTATCAAGCCCGTCTGGGTGGCGAAATTTAGGTGTATACGATAGTGTTCCTTCTTAATCTATTTTATCTTCATCTTGTGTTGCCCTATAAAATCGTTTAGATATATCGTATTTTATACATTGTGCTCATATTTACTTTATCTTGTGCTACCGAATGTTCCATGAAGAATATGACATATATCGTACCGAACATTTTGTGCTCCTTATCGCTATGTTATCTTGTTTTACAGTATACTAGCAGGCCCGTTGGGCCTGCATATGTACAGATCACACAGCTACGCAAACGCAGCACCTCGTTTGCAAATTTTAAAAACTACCATTCAAATTGATTGGATACTTTTTGCCGCATCAAAAATTTCAATTAGATTCAAAGTTATTCATAACGAAATCAATTAAATCATTATTCAATTTTATGAAGGAGCAGAGTGGAAAATAGAACGGCGTCGGTTAGTCTTAGTTATGCTAAACCATGTGATTTTTGTTCCAGCGTTCCGTTTTGATTGCAAGAAGCCTATGTTTATTCTCATACTGATACTGACATTGCACCATTTTGTTTTGTTTACATTAATCCAGGCCAGGAACTGTCTTCGTAATCTGCTACACCTATATTCGACTCGATTGAATTGTACACTTTGTAAACTAAACGGCTAATTTCGAAACTATAGTTACTATTGTTATCACCGACTCAGCATTGATTATCTGCCAAAGTCTGCCACAGAAAACAATTCATCGAAAATATCCTCCGTTATTCAATTCATGTCCATTCTCCATCTTGAGATCTTGAATTTGATGTAAAACAACGTCAAATTTTCAAAAACTATGTCAGCACAGCATTTAACAGTAGTAGTGTAATGGAAAGCTCTCGCATAGCACTGATTATAATCTGCACGTGCGCAAAAATTAGTTTCCATAGCAACGGCACCTCTTTTCTCCCTTTCGCCTTCCTTTCTCTTGATATCATCTTGGCAAGCTCAAATTTAATTGTATACGGCGGCACAGACAAACATTATTCACGTGTGACTTTACTTTATGTAATAGATGACGAGTGCAGAAGAATCAGAAGAATATGGACAAACATGAAGCTTGAAAACCTTAGAAATAATTGGTCAGTGGTTTTTGTCAGAGCATTGAAGAATTAATGAAGAATGAATAACTACACCAGCGCACCGCACTCTTTGCCATGACTTGATCGATCATGTCACAAGATCAAAAAGGATGTCACTGACTTTGTCATTAAATAACACCTATTACCACCCCAAGGTCAGTGGTATAATACCTGAGTAGCAATGAAGGTAGTGTTGGGTGGAGCCAGGGGTCCGTAGAACGTAGCGTGACAGTGCATGTGTTCAGGAGTGTACTTCAACATGCGCTGTCTCATGTTGTGGTCCTGGGAAACGATTGTGTGATATCAACGCTATTAATCAACGCTATTGAATTCACGAACGTTACAAATATTCAATAATTGAATCGCGCTTAAAAAGTTAACAGTACAAGCAAAGTTAATCTGAATTTCAAAATTTTCAACATGTTCAATTTTCGATGGTTTTTTGAATCTCATGAAGTCATAAGAAGATCACCACAAATACTTTACCTGTATTGAGTAGACTGGACGTGTCTGGAATCTGCGCCATCCCAGGGACACTATGATAGGGTCTTGGTTCTTGAGAATCTTCGGATACCATCTAGAAGAGGGATCACAGATTAGTCTCCTTTTCGGTTGGCTATTCTTCCCATAGTTTAATTTAATTTGTAATTATAATTGAAAATACCTCATCGCTAAAAACGGGTGGGGAAGTGTTCATTGAAAGGGGAAAGAAAATTAAATCCAATGAAATACAGGGCGTATAAAGTTCTTTCTTCTGCTCCATTTCCGAACCTGTGTCGCTTGGTCCGTGTCTGCAGTATTCCCATCTGATGTTCCAGACTAGCCACCCCTCCCAACACCAGAGGGAAGTAAGGGTCAAGGTGCTGAGTGAACTCACACGGGAGGGAGGATATGGTTACTCTCACATACTGACCTGCCCGGTATCCCTCGTATCTGAAGGTAGGGTTAATAAGGCCAGGGAAAATTATTAATTTGAGTATGCGGTTCATGTATGATATTGAGGTAAATTACTTAATTCATAATATAAACACAACGTACACAATATGTATGCATGGAATTTAGAATTAAATCATATCATTGCGATGAAATCCAGTAACTCAGTAAGCAATTTTAATAACAATTTTCCTATTCAGTAATTTGCGTTGTGCTTTTGTTAGTTTGTTGTTTCGAAGTTTTTCACGAACTCTACAGACTTCAAACTTTCAAAGCTCGAGTTCCGATCTACCCTAAGATTATTCCGTGAGTAAATTCGGACAAATATTTTAATATTTTACGGCAACTTGCCAATCATTCTAGATGTTATTATCACTATCATTTCTTATAGCTTATTATCAGATGTAGAACCATTTGAAATTGAATCTAAGACCAATACGCGGAATCCCAAAAAGATTACGGATTAGACGCCATATAATATCAAGCACTCACTGTTCTCTGTTAGCCTCATCCGCAAAGAACTCCTTGTTCAGCTTAGTCTGGGTATCTGCTTCTTCCTGCAGATCAGCAAAGTACTTTGTTTCATCCCCATTCTCGTCGTAGTCAGTGTTGAAGAGCTCCTTCAACCTCTCCTTCTTCTTTTGGTACTTAGACTTCTCCTCTTCTTCAGTTTCTTCTGTACCTGTCTTCTCTGGAGCAGGATAACAATGTAACATACGCAGTTTTTTTCTTATAAATGTATTAATTTATTTAATGTATTAATTAATTAATTTATTTATTATTCTTTCAAAAATCATCTTCAAAAGAAAAACTCATAAATATATCACGTGTGTTTTATTGAAAGTGTTGTGAAACACTTGGCAAAAATAGCTTTGATAAAAGGATAAAACATTTCCTCTCTACCTGTCGTCTCAGCAGTTGCTTCTTCGGGAGATTCCTCGTCTTCTACAGATTCATCATCTTCCAGATCTTCTGCCTCCAGATCCTACGTTGATTTGATATAAAACGTAATAATAAAGATATTAATCATGATTTTGTCAAATAAATAAACCCAGAAATTAATCAACTTTGGAGCACGATTTAAGACGAATTTCCCCCATCGTATATTACCTCAAAATCACCCATATCTTCATCATCATCCCCATCCCCTCCCCAATCTCCGGTCACAAAACAATCTCTGATGCACTCCCTCTGTTCGGGATCACCCCAGTCCACCGCTCCATCCTCACGCGTGACATTGTCACGTGACATGTCACCATGGTCACGTGACACGTCACCATGGTCACGTGACGCCCACGTGTGCCGGGTGCTGTCCACGTGAGTGCGTGTTTCTGCCAGCAGTCCGGTGAATTGTCCCGAACTGTCACACTCCTCGCCGTATATTATCTAGAAGGGCGATTGATTGGTAAACTTATAGAATGTTTTTAGTAAGTTTGGAGTCCGAAACTACTACAAGAACATCATTTATGGTAAACGATGGAGAACTTAGAATTTTTGTATTAACCTTAAAGCTGATCAAAAAATAAAAACCTTGATTATCAATTTTGTGAATATGGATAAAACTTTTCATAATCGCATGAAGGTTCTTTGCGTTGAGTTGGCGCTGAACAAACCCTTCCTTTGCTTTGGCAGCGATGTTCTTTTTCCAGCGTGCAGCTCCAACCACCATATCCTCTTCTGAGGAGATTTCCTCATCTTCGTCTTCTCCTGCGTCATCATCCTCAAAACCCTCGTCATCCTGAGAATCTTCAAAATCCTCATTTTCCTCATCTTCAATTTCCTCATCAGTATCGTCACCCTCTTCCTCATTTTCATCATTATCTTCATCAGATTCTGCATCACTGTCTCCTTCATCCCCGAATACCATCTTCCTTCTTTGACCATCGTTATAATCGTCGTTCTTAATGGTCCCTAAAACAGAAGAACACTTTTTCATCATTTATGTTCTACATGCTAACTAGAGAACAAAAAATATTGAAGGAGAAATTTATATTGTTAAGAATTAATTTAAGTTGCCAACAGGCAACATCACATATTATTAACCTCTCAATCTGATAGGGAGGTCAATCTAACGAACCTGTTGAACCAGAGAAAAGACTGAATTCAGCAGTGGTCAGCTTATCATTGAGGGTCTTGGTAGAGAGTTCTTCAATAAGGTCATCCCCCTGAAGCACTAGAATGAATACCTATGATTCAAATTCCCTCATTCAAACAGGCTAGGATTTAGAAATGAAATATGGAATTTAGGGTATCACAAACTGAGTTTTAGCACTGCAATAACACTTAATTTTACTCAATAATAACATCCCGGAAATTTCAGCAGTTCAAACCTCGTTTCGTTTTTGCCTCTCGTTAGTCTGAATGTAGATTGCATCTTTATCGTAAATCAAACCTCCAACCCCAGCCATAGGCCCGTAGATCAGCCTCTCTTTCTCATTTAGAGTCCTGTAAATGGGGTTTTCTTATTAATCTTACAGTGGTAACAAACAGCTTACGCAATGCAAGGGAGATGCAAAACGTAGTTCATCAATGTTTTATCAACCACTGACTACATGAAATAAACTAGAGATTTGGAAGCTGCAGAGGCAAATGATTGCCTGATAAGAGAACCTCACTCTTAGCCCACAACTGTACCAAACCATAATGCAGTCAAGGTCGACTGCTCCCCACCTTCGTTTGGTAGATTTCTCCTTGTCTTTGCCAGGCGGAGGGCAGGGGTCCGGCAGAAGAGCTACTTCTGATATCACGTGATCACCCACACCACACACGTGCACAGTGGCGCCAGACAACAGGTTCGAGCCTGAACAAGAGGCATGTTATAAAAAGTTATACAGTACGAGATAGGGAGTATGAGCGAGGATTTCAAGAAAATCCATACAATTAATAGTTGCATAATAACTTAAAATACTCATATCAAAGTCAAACCTTAATCCTAATAAAATATTGACAGTAAACTGCCACAAACCTCTCAGCCAGCCGTAAAGGGCCACCTTTCTGTCACACTTGCTGTTAGCCTGTACCTCTGCAGGGTCACTGAGATCCTCCACTCGGTCTACCATCACATAGGGGTGATCTCCACGCCAAGACAGGACCTAGGAACAGATATTTGAATTGATGGCTTCCACCAAGATTTAGAGGTTAGTGGGTATAGTTGAACTTGATATCCTTTCTTATTTCATCTTTTTAATTGTTCACAATGCTGTTCATATCTATAAGGTATCTGAAATTACAAAGTCGCAAACATAAGAAATAAATTGTAAGTTCGTGGATCACAGCAACAATAATGGGAATCAACTTATACCTTGAATTTCATGACTGATATAAATCGCGCTAAATTGAGGACATCTCGTTTGTTGTACAAATCAAAACTCATTGAACTGAGATAGAAGAGCTTGGCCCCATTATGTACTTCAGTCCAGAATCTGTGTTTGAGGGTTCTTTTGGTCCTATTGAGACTCTTCCCAACTTTCAACATATCTATGTGAGTCAGGACACCCATAATTCGAGGCAGTCCATGGGCCTAGGAAGTTTTGTTAGTCAAGGATCTGGTTATGGTATCTTCACAATGACTTATTATCTAAAATCTTGTTATTTTGATCATGAAACTGCTTAGATTAACATAACTAATAAACATCAAATCCAAATGCCTACCTGAGCAATGTTTAGAAACTCAAATATTTCCATTTCAAAACCGAAATTAGCATCCACCATCAATAACACTAAATCAGCCACTTTTGCAACATCTATCATAGAGCTGATGTCATTGGGGCATTCAAAGAATGTACAGCGCCTGTTCTTCCCAGTAACCACAGTCAATGGTCCCTATTTAAAATGTTCATTAATCCATTATCATATGAAGCACAAAAATAGCAAGGAAGTGGAATCATAGAAAAATTTAAAAAATGTGAGGAGATACTAAAAGCAGTTAAATGAGGAATACATTATCAATAATCAATTGGATGATACAAAGATTATAACTTATTGAATTTAACATACCTTTACTTGGTTTACATTTTGTTTTGTGTAATGCTTCACAAGAGATCTAATGAGTGTTGTTTTCCCACATTTGGGAGGACCCACAACAGCTACCAGACTGGGAGGTGGTTCCAGAGGGGTCCTATCTACCTCTGGGACATGATGTTTTCTGGTCTGCTTATCAAGGGCTCGGTGGACAATTCGTGAAGTCTTGTTGACTGCCTGAGTATAGGGCATTACAGAAAACACCATTCACATGATGCTCAGAGGTATTTAAATCAAAGTGTAGAAGATTGATGGAATTTCTATTTACAATAAACTGCTCATTAGTCCTAAAAATTGTTATATATTTGATATAACAACAATTAAAGAATAAATCCTTTAAAACACATTGATCTACAAGACTTTTCTCCAACTTTGGACTTGAACTTTGACACGATTTCTTGAGAAATACTTGATTAAGAAAAACTGCTACCTGAAATGAAAAAGCTTTGGGATTCCTTTTTCTTGCATCATCAGTTGTTGCAGATTCATCATCTTGCAATTTTCTTTTCTTTTTCTTGTTGACCTTTGCTCCTGATTTACGTTTCCTGTGCCCCTTTTGTGGATCTTCCTCCATACCTCAAATTTGAATAACTAATTAATTAATTACTTTAAATATATCTTCTTTGTAGAACAAATACAGTCATCTTTGTAGTCAATATACATACAATGTGTCATATTCAAATTCAAATGCCTGAATCACACACAAACTTGGATGAGTCTGAAAATTAAGGTCAAAGGTGTATCACCAGCCATATATAAAAACACCAAATATATAACATAAAATGTGTCACTTTGAATAAATTAGTAAAATAAGATACATAAAAACCTAAAAACTAGCAACAGATGCCCTCTTATCGCAGGGATACAAGATTAACAAAACCATATATAAGTAGCTTTCACATGTTATATTGGCAATTTTGTGGCTCTTCCACTCCCCTTATTGGCATTGACAAACTGCTGAAAGTAGCATTTGGCTATATAAAGCAACAGAACAATGAATTTAACTAAGGCAAGAAGTTGAGACCTTGAAAGAAAGTTATGTATATCATTACGGACAGGTTTACAGCCAGGCTATGACACCATAAATAAGGGTCAAAATATGGAAATTTTTGCTGACATAAGCAAAGCCTTGGTCCCTATCTCTCCCTGCCAGCATCTTCAAAGATGCTGGCAGTTGAATATGAAATGTTCTCAACATTTGATAATAGATATCAAAATGACGTAAATTTAAATGAATATATCTCCTTCATCCACATGAAATTACCCCTGTCCTGAAAGCCAAATTTCCCTGATCCCCTTGCCATGTCTCTTTTCTTGGTACCCACTTATTGTCAATGCATTTCACTTTATAATTATGCATTTCACCTTATTATTATGCATTACCAGCCATTAACATATTATCACATGCAGATACCGTAGCAAACAATATACATTAACCAATAACCAATTTCTTTGCCAAATAACCTGATTTTTTTGCTAAATTTTATTCATCCGTTATCCCAGTACCTCTCCCACGGTCTCAGTAATATCATTTAAGCAGTAAGCTGACAAAGCGAGAGCATCCTTAAGCAGCAGTGCGCGACCTACGGCTAAATTCTGAGAACAGAGGAGGAACAAATTAACGAAGTCGCGCCTTTGGCTTCTTGTCGTACGATGTATGATTGTATGACCCGCTGACGCCAGCCGCGAAATCAGCGAGAATCAGCGCGCGGCGCTGATTCTCGAGAGGGTCTGTCAACGTCAAACAATTGGCTTCCTAAGCCCGCATAGATGTGTGCACGCTCCATCGCGCTCCCCTTCTGAGGAAGCGCGCCGCGCAACGCAAACAGAGATATACGTGTTGAGCAAGCCTTCGGCGGACGCGCGCAGCCGCGTACACACACCTCTGCGAGCTTGCGCCGCGCTCAGGAATGCGTAAGCATCTGGCATGGTTAGTGGTATTACCACTTTAACCATGCCAGGGCTTACCGGTTCCTAAGCCCGCAATCCGCATAGGTGTTATGAGTGTACGCGCCGCGCGCTTCTCTAGAGGAAGCGCGCTGCGCAACGCACGTGTGTTGTCTGAATATATCATCTTACAGTTAAAGTTACTTTCAACAGTCTGCGAACTTAGTGGGTATTATATCTGAATGTCTCCCAATCGAAATCCAATTACCAGTCCCAAAGCTTATTTCCCATGAGTGACGTCATACTCTACCTAAGCTTTAAGTTTGAATTTAATTTGCAATGCCAAAAAATTAACAAATACTTCATGCTGCACCCTAACAATAACATAACCATCATGGCACTCAATGATTCAATGAGGCTTTGCTTCGAGTACAGTGTCACATAAGGTTTAGGTCGAAAATGAAGGTTTTAGCCAAATCCAAGGTCTAGTTGGGGATAATGACATCACTGAAAAGTTATAACTATATGGAATTGGAAATAGAACTGGGAGACATTCTGATGCAGATCCTATTTGCCTTGACCGCAAGCCACCCTAATCAGTTTGAGTTGGATGTAGATATTTGCATTTCAAATTTCACGTCCAATTCCAAGCACCATCCCATTATGGCAGACGATGCAGATAAGATGGCAGTCGAGAGAAATTATTACACAGTGTCACAGCAAGGAAATATCTCCGCAGTTTGTAGTCCTCTTGGTTAGCTATGGAATATTAAATTGGGCTTGCAATTTTCATATTTTCGATATATCCATAATTTACTTTAATAAACGTAGTAGAGTCGAGCAGGAATCTACACAAAAGCTGTTGAGTGATGCTTAAAAATAAATTTTCTAAATTCTTTAATTCCATGAGTAGGCTCTACAGATGCAACACAGATTAGAAATGCTAATAATACATCCAACTCATACATTTTTTGTACACGAAGACGATTTTGTATCAAAATTCAAATTTTGCAGGTCTTCAAATCTTCAGTTTAAGCTTCGAATATATCGATGAAATTGCTTTTATACACTGAAACAGCAGTTTTACACATCTTCAACCTTTGAATTTCCGTGGCATATTATAGGGCGTTATATAAAACAGCAACAAAAGAATAAAGTACTCATAATGCAAAATTTAGAAAATGATGCATAAAATAAGTCATATATTAATAGTAGCCTAAGAGGAAACTTGCCAATACTGTTTCAATCCAAGAATCTATAATACACCAAAATTTTTCCTGTATACTATGTTCTTTCAAATTTTTAAAGCGATCTTTCAACTTGCTACCAATTTCAATGATTTTAGAAACAGTACTCACAAATTTCCGTCCTACATCTAAGTTTACCGTACTAAGTGCTATCATTTCAGTGACCATTTAAGAAAATTACTTAAAATACTACCTAAATTACTAATCTTTTTCTCAAATAATATCCTCAATCAATTACCATCTGAGAACTTGATCACGTATATTGAATAAACCAATCACTGATTATATACTTACCACGTGAAAGATAGAGATACACAATAATTTTAAATTAAATTCGCAATTCTGCAACTTGAAGAGCTACTAAAGTTCGTTTTTGCAAACTTTGTAAGTATGCTTTGTATATATTTTATGCATCATAATCATCTGGTGCCACGAATCCTAAGTATAATATGATATTTTGAAACATTACACATACATAAGAAAGAAAATAATATGTTTCAAAAATGGAGTACATGCATGGCGAATCAGCGAGTAATTTATACAATTTATATTTTAAGAAAATTATATTTCGCGTGTGATTATAATAAAACATATTACTTTTAAAAATCCCCTCGGCATTACATTATATATACATGAAATATTAATGTAACACAGACAGCCTTAGGCTCAGCGAACTCATACGGCAAATTTTCGTTCTTGAAAATTCGGTGGTAAGTAATTTCACGGCATTCTGCAACTGCAAGCAGTCAAGTATGAAAATTCAATCATCACAGCTACGACAGGTCGAATTTAAATAATCTTGACTTGATTGCACGTGAACAAAAGTTGTAAGTTTATTTAAATGCAACTATATTTTATTATTGTTTTGTGTAGTTGCATTGGATGGACTTTCATCAAAACTAAATTCACTTTCTGGCAGCATGAACAAGTTATGAATATGAAGTACAGAGACTAAATTTTTGCCACCATGGCATCGAGCTATAATCTTGGCTGACAAGCACCATCTAAATGGGCAATGGAAGGATATTAAACTAAAAGCTACAAAACAACTCCTAACATTAAGTCTACAGTTGAATAATGATATCATACTCTATCACTACTTAATAAATAATAGTTCTCGTATCTCCCTCAGGGCTAATTAAAGAACAGTTAAAATTAACAAATTAAATCACCAGACTACTGATTTATATATTGAAAGAAAGAGGACAAGTCAAGAGAGAATTATGAGAGACGAAGATATCGTCCGGTGTCTCGACCTTTCGACGCGCGGTGTATCACAACGCGCTTGGTTACTTTTTGCGGCGCGTGATAGCGCGCAAATGTGCTCTAACATGTTTTGCAATTGTATACAAAGTACATTCACGCGCTGTCACACGCCGCTCAAAGTACCCAAGCGCGGTGTAATACACCGCGCCTCAAAGGGTTGAGACACAAGACACCAGGGACAGAGAGAGCTTTCAAATAAAATCAGCTATGGGTGTATATCATAACAGATGTGATTGAAAAATATATAACACTTTACATCAAAGTTTACTTAGTAAAATTAATGAAATGCAATTGCAAAGTTCAACATTACATTATTACATATATCTTCATACCACTATTTCTACTTGTTTACTTTTTACGCAGGCGTCACCACAATTTCGAAATTTGGAATGAAGAAGAATTGGAATATTTTAGAAGTTTTGACTTTCAGAGTCGCGCGCCACCGTATATACACATGATTAGACTTTAAAATCAGAATCACGTACGTACACATTGCGCGCCTGTGGAAATTACAGAAGCATTATCATTTGTGGCGAAACCTGAGTGAATAACAAGGGTATAAACTGTCCAACTCAAGCCCACTGGAATAAGGGCTTCTCCACAACCAATCATAGAGAATTACAGTCAACAATTGACAACTTTTATCGGGGAAACAACCATCAGCGGCACGATTACAACGCCAAATAAACTCATTAACCCTAAGATACCCTGGCCCATGATGCTACATACAACGTCACAGATACATGAGCTTACTGTTCCAGTTCCAAGGTCCATCATACTTCTGGGGGGAGATCTGCAGCATAATAAAGTACGAACATTCAGCTTGAGATTTTTGTCTTTTCAGTCACTCCGTATTTATCTCAGCGAAACATTCAACGATTCGGAAGTCAGCAGCACATCTATATAGAGATAAATCACATATATTTATATCATTATGAAGTCTTTCACTTTCTGATTCCTATATATAGATAGCGGGATGAAATCAATGTGCTTTATGCAGCTACGTGAAATGTTCATTTCAATTCTTCGTCATTTTCATTAATTTCCAGAGCGTGCTCGGCTGACACACAACAGACAAACAAACAGGCGAGCTTTGACATCATATTCTCTTTTTATTTCTCTTTCCCCTCGTGTGTGTGTGTGTATGAATAATATTACCGACAAAATATATCTCAGCACACACAAATATCTCAACACAGCCAATTCATCAGCAATTATAGCCATATTACGACAGCGACACGTGTAGTAAAATCTGACGGGATAAGATCGAGCTCACACAGACTGCCATGCTCCTGCCCTATCTGTGGTCGTTGTTCAAATCATACGTTTCGCTACTGCGACTTAAAGTCTCCGCCGTGCCCTCCTCGTGGCTGCCCTCGCGGTCATGTGACCGGGCTTCGTGGTGATGGTGCCGGTCGTAGGGGGGCTGATCTTCGACGAAAAAGTCTTCGTTTAGGGCAAAATTAGGGTCGAACGCGTCCAGGCCCAGGCCTGCCGAACGGGCGTGCTTTTTGGAGTTGAGGTAGTTGGAGTCGCGGACGGTGTACTCCTGCCCACAACTCCGACAGGAGCACTTGAGGGCGCTCATCGTGTCGTAGAGGATCTCAACCTGGCGACGACTGCCTCGCCGCCCTCGCTTACACTTCTTAATGGCGATCTGGCGAACCTCCCACGTCTCCTGAGATGGGCGGTTACAGGGGGATGGAATGATTCATGGGGGGGGGGGATAAGATCAAGTCAAGTGTAGTTGGCAGAATGGGATACGGCTTGCATGGAAGGTGAATTATTGTGATTGAAAGGCTTCTCAAGGCGTAAAATGGTAAAATGAGAACTTAACATTACAAAAAGAATGAACATTACAAAAAAGATTTAGCAACGTACCATGGTACAGCACTTGCACTCCTGTTTGGGCTGGAGCTGGCCGTGGAGTGCTACCTGTTTCTTCGTGGGTATACTCGAGCTGAGACAGTTACCTCGACACGCTGTCACGTTCACCTGGAGGGGGATCACAATATTTAAAACCAGCGTTCATCTGGAGGGGGATCACGATATTTAAAACCAGGGTAAAAGGGTTTTCATTTGTGCATTTACCGCATACTATGCGTCCCTGTTCGCCCGCGTGTACTTTTTGGCTTTCTCTGGAGAGCAAGAGGAACACGCGTGCGTGCAAAAGAAGGTTTCATAACATGGAGTAGTTATGTATCTTATATCTGATCATCAAAATAATTTCTTACCCCGATAGTTTTCTGTTTCTCGCAGTCATCATCCTTGAAGAGGACAGTGTAAGGACTGAGCTCGCACGCTTGGAGAACGTGAAGGAGAGCAAGGATGTAGTAGTACCGCATCATGTTCACTACATTGTACATCGGTATATCTGTGAGGAGGGGAGAGGGGTGAGATAAACTAGGGGTTTTGAGATGAAGGGGTTTTGAGATGAAGGGGTTTTGAGATGAAAGGGGTTTGTGAAGGAGAGCAAGGATGTAGTAGTACCGCATCATGTTCACTACATTCTACATCGGTATATCTGTGAGAAGGAGAGAGGGGTGAGATAAACTGGGGGTTTTGAGATGAAGGGGGTTTGGGATGAAAGGGGTTTCTGAGATAAAAAGGTTTTTGTAATGAAGGGGTCTGTGAGATAAATTGGTTTACGTGAGATAAAGGGGTTTGTGGTACGAAGGGGTTTGTGACACAAAGAGGTTTAATGATATTTGTTGGGGATTGCAAGAAAGATTGTGAGCTTTTTAAATTAAAGGTTGTTATGATTATGGGGCAGAATTCATCTTTAAAGTTTGAAAGGTAAGAATGGGGATGAGGAAGAACACAATGGCAAGATGCGTTCGTATTTCAGACCGGATGAAAAGTGAAACTATTCGTTAAATTCACAGTTTTTATAGTAGATTACCGAGGAGAGAGAAATTGATTTAGTGGTTTAATATTACAAAACGTCTGCCCATCATGATTTTCGATGACTATGACAGCAAAATAGTTCGTAGAACAGTTGAAATTATCATTAATTCTTAACTACCGTTAGAGACGAGAAGGTAATTGGGCGTGGTTAAAAAGTGAAAAGTAACGCTTAAGGCCCTTAAAACTGTTTAAAATTCTAAAAGTTTCAATTGAATATATTTAAGGGAGTAACTCATCGCAATTACTGGATTATCGAAGAAGAGGAAGAAAAGGTTGGTAAATAAATATAAAAACCGCCTGCCCCATTAGGATTTTCAATTCGATGATTATCACAGCAAAATATTTCTTAAATCTCATTGGTTCTTAAAGGCCGTCAGAGACATCCTTGTAATTGGGCCTGGTTAAGAAGTGAAAAGAACCCTTTTCTCTTTAGAATTTTAAATAACATAATATTAAAGGTAATGATTCATTGTAGTTAATGGATTATCGAATATTGCAGCAAAATAGTTCGTCAAACAGTTGAAAATCATGTAAGAGACTTCCAATAATTGGGCCTGTCTAAAAGTGAAAAGAACCCTTTTCTCTTTAAAATTTTAACATTTTAAATAACATATATTTAAGGACATGATTGATCGCAATTACTGGATTATCAAATAACTCAGCAAAAATAGTTCGTAAAACAGTTGAAAATCATGTTAAAGAGACTTACAATAATTGGGCGTGGTTGAAAGTGAAAAGTACCCTTTTCTTTTTAAAACTTCAGAAGTTTAAATAACACATATATTTAAGGGGATGACTCATCGCGGCTATATATCATAAGGCATGAGCGGCAGTGGGATGGGTTAAATGGCTGTAAATTACACAGCCTGGCCACAGGGAAACCTTTCCTTTCTTCTGAGGCTATCCGCGTGTAAAAATAATCACTGTTGACAGATAGATTTTTATCTAATTTCATTATTACACACAAACGACAGTCACTATAATTATACTCCAAGGGTAGTAGTAGTAGTAGTAGTAGTAGTGGTAAGCGTGTAAATATATAGATTTAGCAATTCATTAAAATGACGGAAGTTAGGCATGACTCAAATTCTTGGGTTACTCCTCCATGCAATTCTGCAGGATACTACCACAAAAAAAGGACAGAATCCAATTTTAGAGATCAAACAACAATCAAAGAATTAATACTTAAACGAAATCCCTACTACTATATTATGAGCGATCACCACGAAGACTCTTTTCAAAGCTATTTCCATTTACAAACGTATTAATTTACTCGTGTTGGATTCGAATCACACACTCACTGAACTCACGGAACTCTGAAGTAGACCGTGAAATGAACTGACCGTGATAGAGCTAAATTCAATTTACTTACTGGTCAAATTCTTTGCCATCAGTTCCCTTAATTCAGGGTGGCACATTAAGTCGTTTAGTAAAGTAGTATAATATACTAACAGGATTGCCAGACGTTTATATAAACTCGGTTCATTTAAATTTAAAATATAATTATTGCAATGGGTTGCGTTCAAATAACACACACGGGTTAGAGCGACGTGTTTGCTATAGTTAAGAATGGTGAGTTAGTGACGTTTAGCAAGGGTGTTTCTAGAGGGTGCCATGTTTTGGCACACCCCCAAAGGCTGATATATGGTACCACCGACTCGAGACACTACCAGATATATATATCAGGGCAAATAGATGGAAATTGCTCTCGAACGGACTGAAAATTCCCTAATTTCTTGACAATGATATCAGGCATCAGTGAAATAGCACAAGATTCAAAACCTCGAGTCTCGAAGGTTGAAATATCCCAGGATTGATATCCATAACATTTCATTAGCTCTTCACTCATTCTGTGGCCCTGTAAACCCCAATCAACAAAATAAAAGATGCTTCAACAGTCACAATGCGGGCATGCAGTCGAGCACCATACATTTCCATCAAAAATATTCGGGACATGTTTGCATTTAAACGATTATTGACTGCCATTCTTCAGATACCATTCCCATTAGCAAGCGGTTATCAAACCCCTAACACTCCTAATAGGAAGACATTAACAGGAAGGCATTAACAGGAAGGCATTAACAGGAAGGCATTAATAGGAAGACATTAACGAGGCATCACTAATTCTGCAACTGAGCGGTACATGCAACTACAAAGTAGTGTAATATAACGAAACGATGTAAAGGCTTATCGGCCTGCAAGGAGAGACGGACATGAAAAAACCAAACTAATTTACACTAGATCTCGGTTCAGCTAAATTTTTAGGCCGCGTTAGGGGAAACCTAACAAAAGGCTAAACCTGGAGGAATCTCACGACGGATAGACGTTTCAGCGTCATCAATTCTCTATTTGAATCCCTGATAATGACGTCACTTTGGAATGTCTGAGAGGAGAAGACGATCAGGAGTCCTGGAGGAGTCGCATATGGATAGACGGATAGTTTACTTATATTTAACTTTCGTATGTTATATTTGCACAGAAGAAAAAACAAATTTGTACATATGATCTTTACATTACTACATTACCAGGAAACAAAAAGAGGAGGAAGAGAGTAAGGAGGTGCGATCTAGAAAAAATTATCATAGACATAATGCATGAAATTTACGTTAATTAAACACACAAACATACATATTTGATATATAGTCAAAGAAGACGAAAGAAAGAAAGCACTATTTGTGTACGCATAGCATCGCGTTGAGACAATGTTGCTTTATATAATCGCTGCCAAACGAGCATAAGATGCCATCCCTTGCTTACAGGCCTGGGAGAAAATATCACAATTCTCGTCATACAGAATCAGTATATATAAATATGTGTAGTCTATAGTTAGCTAGTTGCAAGTGATTTTTAAACGATTTAAAAAAGTTAAATATTATGTTCCCTGAGCCCGTTTTTCACAAAACCGAGCAGCATCTAGGAGATGATCTTACGACTTCACTGAGGTAAGCTGTCCAAAAAGGTTGCCAAAAATCCAAACTATTATATGAACAATAATTCATATTTTGTAACTTCAAAGTCGCATATTTTGATAACTGTAAAACGTACAGAACAGCAGCACACAGTAGTAGCGTGGAGCACACACCAGTGCTGGCAGGACAAGATGGTAGCATGGTGTGTGAGTGTTGGGGGGCCAGGTAGCATCAATAGGAAGGATAAGCAGTGCAAATAGTTCTATAACGAGATATATACGTATCATAATCGTCATGTTGCGAGTAGATTATATGTCTGTAGTATCATGTGTTTTTTGTGTGTCAGGAGAGACAAAGGAGGCGAGATCATGGGAGAAAGAGAGCAAGAAAGAAAGTTAGAAAGAGAGCGAGAGAGAGAGAGAAATAGGGTTTCCATCTAGATATTATCTAGATAAGATTATCTAGATAATTTGCAAAAAATCTTTGTCTATTTATCTAGATAATTTCTACTAGATATCTAGATAAATTTAATATCCCTTTTTGTCGAGAAATTTCGGATAAAATCGCCTTTTTCTTATAATTTCTTCAATAATTATCGGATTTCAGGTATTCAAAATTCCTGATCTGTTAATTTTCATACTGGATTCGGAGATCTTAGGTTTGCATAGATGGACGTGGACAACTCATTTCATACTTCTATGAACATTGCTCTATGTTTAGGGGCCCAAGGTTCATGGACAGGCTGTTTAGCTGTTTGGCTTCAAGTACAATCTGTTTAACTGATAATTTGACGGTTGACCTTTGTCAAACTGAAATGAATAACGACACAATTAGAATAGAAGATGATGTTCAAAGTATCTTATCACATCTTACAAATCGTCATTTGCCACTCGAGCGAAAGTTTAATACCTACTCTTTAAGTCTTAACACTCGATATTCTGCTCCCAATTTTAAATGTAACAAACTATTGACTAAAAAATAGGCTGTAGATAGTATTTACAGCTACTTTCGTTCATATTATGCCCGAATGTAGCCCCCGGCTATGGCAAAGTAATTGTTTGAAACTAGCATACAAAATGAACAAAATTAGAGCATTCAGCTCGAGGAAATAGATGGGAATTTAATTTCTTCTTTCTTATCATCAATTCTACCAGCACTCCAGCAACTCCGAGAGCACCATCATGAAATCTACTTTATTTGAATTTCCTCATCAATTGACTCACTTCCGATCAATAATGCAAGTATTCATAGCAACTAATTGGTAGAATGTAGATGATGAGGTTGTTGTTACTTTCTTTTTTATTGGAGAATTGATGGGTGATGACTGATTTCAACTCAATCAGAATGAAGCAATGAATGTCCAGAACTTTTGGTGGTCAATAATATCATTCATTTCAATAATCAGTACAATAGCCGAAAGCTGGTTATACGATGATATTCCACTGCAATGCAACGGTTGTGCATTTCTTACGTTGAAAATCGTGTCAAATTTGTAAAAATTTTGGATTCAAAAATTATCTAGATTATCTAGATAATCTAGATAATGGCGAAAAAATTATCTATTTATCTAGATAAAAGATTTTGAGTAGATAATGGAAACCCTAGAGAGAAAATCTTGAGATCATCTCAGCGTATAGCTATCATTAGCTTATCGCATGATGGAATGAATGGAATGTTCGGGCTCAATATTCGAGCTCAGGATTCGCCGTGGTCCGAGAATGTTTTGGGTATCAGATTTTAATGGTTAGGTGGTGAATGAACGACTGTTTTATGTTACTTGAAATGCAGATGCTTCACGTTTTGATAACGCGTCAATCTAGCAAAAACATTTTAAAATGGAGTCATACTTGTGGTTAAAATAGTGCCGTCCATTTCATCAACGAAAGTTCCGGAATTTAAAAATACATTATATTTTAATCTTCTGCGATTAATTAACTTAAAATATTTAAACAAAATGAGCTGGACACTAGTCGAGTTAACTTCAGTCTTTACCAAACAGGTCGTTTGAATTACTGAACTACATTTCGATGATTCAATGATGCCCGCCCATTGAGCCAACATCTGGCATCACGATTAGCATGACAATAGGCCATCTCAGATCTGATAGTGATTTTGGGACACAGAGGTTTTAAAAAATCAAAAAAATGTAGAATAAAGAAATTTTAAAAAGATGACAATAGAACCAGATTCAATGTACATAGGGTCTCTCCTTACACTGGGAGACTGCCCTGATCTCCCGTAGACCCGTCCCCTGCTAAGTAGCAGAAAGGTAAAGACTTCAGTGACAATTTGACAAAGAACCCTCGCCTTAGGCCCTGGTTCAGAACGCTGATCCGATTGTGGGCTGAAAAATATTATGATTTTGCTGGAGAATCCCAGCCTTTTATACCCCGTTATCAGTCCCCGCCGATTTAAACGTAACCATCAAAATCACGCTCTTATTAACCGCTGTTAACCAATGGTATTGACTATTGCTGCAACCTAAAATAATTGGAAGTGCTCTATGTCGATGGAGTTGGAACAACCTCAGTCGGACACCACATCATCACGTGATTCACGCCTTAGATGCTGCAAATCACGCCTTAAATGACATGGAAATGTAGTCATAGCTTCGTGGGAGGGGACGCATAAATGGAGAAATCTGGTTGTACCGACAATGGTTGTGAGACAATGCAACCAAGCAACAGTTTGGCCGTTTAGTCGTTTAGTATCGCAAGCAACACTTCAGACAGCGGAGCAGATTATCAACCGTTCCACACCCACTTGCAGGACTCGTTTAACATACGACATTGAATATTTGAATAAATCTGCAGACAATATTCACTACAGACTTAAATGTAGGACATAATTCATGGATTACGTAAACTGGGTTGGAGCAAGCTCAAATAAATATCTAACTGGCCATTTACCTAGGTAGCATTTATCATTTGCATTTATAGAAGTCCAATGGTTATAATGGGTTATGAAGAATTTCAAGTGAAATTACTAGCAGCAGTGACTTTTGAGTTTTGGTATGACTGATGGTCCAGGAAGACAGTCATTATTAATCATTAATGGACAACACAAACTATCGCATTGTGAGTCCTTGAGCCACAACCAAATATGGTGAAACCCATGGGAGATAAGAAGTCTCATAATACATCACAGGAACTAAAATAGTGAAAAGCCACCCACAATTTGGGGCTGGAAAATAAGGGTAAGTTAAGAGAGAAGAGCAACAAGTAGATTCCATAGTGCTAGAACATTGTGCCACGCAGTGCACTTTTGGTGTTCTGCTTTGCCCCAGTTAGAGCCAATTGTAAGAGCCTTACAAAACCCTGCCATAACAACAGCCTTTCTAGCTGGAACTGTTTGCTAATATACCATTTCCCAGCTAGATTTGAGAAATTTACAATATATCAGTGCCATCAACCTAAAATTGGAAGTGGTTTAATATTTATATTAGTGGCTCAGTCGGACAACAGATCATCACGTGATTCACGCCTTAGATGCAGCAAATCACGCCTTAAATTACGTGGAAATGTAGTCATAGCTTCATGGACCTCGAGTCGTGGTTGGAGACGCATTATAAAAAAGTCTTGAAAATTTAGTTTTGCCGACCACCTCAGACAATGCAACCAAGCAACAGTTTGGCCGTTTAGCCGTTTAGCAGCGCAAGCAACACTTCAGACAGCGGAGCAGATTATCAACCGTTCCACACCCACTTGCAGGACTCGTGTGAATATTTGAATAAATCTGCAGACAATATTCAATACAGACTTAAATGTAGGACATATTTCATGGCTTACGTAAACTGGGTTGGAGCATGCTCAAATATCTTTATGAGTTTCAAAAATCAGATCTGGCCATTTACCTAGGAAGCATTTATCATTTGCATTTACAGAAGTCCAATGGTCATAATGGGTTATGAAGAATTTCGAGTTAAATCATATAAACAGGCTCCTGGCTCAGTGACTTGGGAATCTTGGATATGACTGCTCACTGCAGCCTCTTAAAACATTCCTGTTGAGTGTGTATCGAGGAGCAGTCAGTGGACTACTACTTTACACTGATATTCTACCAAAAATGATTTACTGGCAACCCAAACTATCGTTTGATAAAACGAACTTAAATGCCACATTCTAGATGCTCGAAGCCATAACTTAAAAGAAAGATTTCAGTCCGAGGGAGTCTTATAGGAGATTTTACATTGGAGTCCCGACAGAGAAAAACGAATATAAGCAGAACTAGAGATATACATGAATACGAAATAAAAATAAATGTATTACGGAAATCAGAAAAGGGTGAGAGAATATTCTAACGGAAAAATCCATAATTTTAAAATGTAATTTTCCTAATATCAAAACAAAAATAGCAGAATCAGTTATGAATTTAAACTTTTAAAACATTTTATAAGAATGTACCATTTGTCATTGATAGCAGATAAAACTTTAAATTTTATACCATGACTTGATGCTTTAATGACTCGAACGAGGTGAAAATTTTTGCGTCAATTTTCCATCAATAACATAAGTGTATTTGACTAACATATTATGACGATGTCAATGACCAATAGGCATGGAAAAAGTAAATTGATTAATGCCATTCTGAAATAAGAACAGGACTTAAGATGAATTTTATCAACAATATTGTGGAGCTGGAGACTTAGTAGTTCAAATCAAAAACTTAAAAAAAAACAAACAAAATTCTGATAAACAGTGATTTGCCAACAATAAGACAGACAATCACTAATTATGCAATAGGATTTATGGAATTAGCAACATTTTTGTCAGCAGATCAGCTTTAGAAAATGAATTTTTGAATTCAAATTTTCGCAACCGTAACTGGTATATTTGGATCACCCGTTATTGTACCACTTTTCAATCACTCCACATCTGTGAAATTATATTTGGTTGATTCCAATCATAGGCTGTAGTTAAAACAGCTCTGGGAGTCTGGGAATAGAACGTAGAATTTTACAAATGAACAATTTAGAATGAACGGAGAAGGCAAAGGCTCATCAAGGAGAAGGTCTATCTAACTCCTTGAAAAAGCTCAATGTTACCCATGTCTCTATCACGGAAAAATGGGGGTATCAGTGAAAAGACACTATCCTCTGTGGAGCAATGCACCCACCAGAGTTCAGACCCGTAATCCATTTCAAGGTGTTGAGGACTGGCGATTTGAGGAGGGGACGCTTCTTTTATATGCCCAAATCATCTGTGAATAAGGTAATGGCGCAGTTCGTTAAAGTTAACCAGCCAACCACTATAACTACTTCCCGAATTTACTTGGTGGCCACAAGAAGGCTACAACAGGATGTGACGCAATTTCAACCGTTTTAAAGGAAGCATTTTGAATTTTCTAGTTATGATATTTGTGATATCTTCCGAAAAATAGAATTTAGCATTGGCTGGAAAAATTCAGTCACTTCGGCATCGCGCAATATTTTTATATTTTTGGCGAATACCATTGATCAGAGGCTAATACGTTTTCTGGAATTTTCGCACTGGCTTATTAAAAGAGTTAAACTGATCGTTAATTTGATTTTATGAATTGTTCCGATTACATCTGGAATAATTCCCAGCAATATTGTCTGTGACCCCACGTGTATGTCCGTTTAACCTCAACGGCGGGGAAAGGGAAGAAAAGTCCATTATTCAAGCCAGTTAAGTCTGGTAACAGGTATGAGAAAAATCAGACGTGATGGCCGTGGAAAATAGGAATGGGTATCTAAAGATGACCAAGATTTTAAGATAATCATGAGATAATAGTTTTAGGTTAAATGGTTGCGGTACCCATATTCTTGGCCTGCAAACGAATTGCTATCATGATCGAGGGAAATATTCAACGATATTCTCTTTAACAAAATTTCAGCTTACATCAGAATTTTTCTTTGGTCACATGGTAAATATTTTAGTAAGGAATGACACAGTTTCCAATATTAAATTTTCTAACAAATCGCGGCAAGGATAATGGATTTGACTACATGTCATTAAAACAAGTACACATCCTGAAGCACCAAAATAAACCGGCAAGAAAATGGTAAAATTCAGGGGTCCCTAACAAAACGATCACAAAATAAGTTAGAACTACCATAAATTCAAGTTCAGGGACGTATAATAGGGTCTGCAAAACCTCTGAAAGTTCAAAGAACCTTGAAGGAAAACGGAGACTGATCACACAGAGAGTATATCTAGCAAAGCAGTAGTACTACTAAGTGAATTGAGTCAGCGCTAGCCGAGCGAGTGCTTGCCACAACAAACAATTCACATTCAATCTTTTCGTTCGATTTATATATATATAAATCGATTATATAAATTATCTGTACTATATATTTGAACATCAGATTATTATTATACTTTTTAAAACACTCTTCTCCTCGACCACCGCTCGGGACTTCACCGCGCGCAAGCTGCGGGACATGCTAGAAGGCTCGTAGTCGTTGACACAGGTATTTAAATGTAATTTGGCTGCATTATCATAATCGTATTATTTAATGGGTGGGCCATGTCAAACCGAGACAGAAAACATTTGAAAAAAAAAAGAAAAATAAATATAAGCAAAACGACACTGCACATTGCAAAACCTAATCAATTCAGCTATCCCGACTGAACAATAGAAAGAAGGCGGAGCTGAGAAATCAGGAACTATCAACCGCAACGTATATATATCTCATTGTATACTTATCATGTGTAAAGTTGTGCTGCGCGCGGTGTGTATACTCTTGACACGCACAGTATAACATTATATACTCTTATACATGCAGTGCACGTGCCACCAGCGTATGGTTGCGATATAAATACACAAGAACTTTAGTAGCCCTCACTTGGCTCAGGAGAGCAGGAGAAGTTGCAGTTTGTAAATTATCGGTTGTTTTTTCCGTTATGTTTCAGAGTCATATTTAACGATTTTGGTTCCAGATTACGGCACTTGTGTACTGTGGTTTGAAGATAAACAAGGTTGTTAAATACGTATTTTTTAAAAATACGTCAAAAAGTACAATACGTATTTTTTGGCAGAAACTGCCGTACTTTTTCGGCTACAATTTTGAAATTTTGCTCAAACTTCGAATAAACGGCATTGTCTGAATGTATTGGTCGCGCGCGCACTCGAAATGTTAACGATATAATCGTTTTACTATATTCGGTAGCGCATGCGCGCGTACTTTTTCACGTATTTAACAACCCCTATTCAGAATCCGTGTTGTTATTTTCAAGTCACGTATTGTGAGAAAAATACGCGTATTTTTCTTCAAAGGCCAATACGTCGTACTTTTTGGCGATTTTTTCACGTATTTAACATCCCGGAAGATAAAGATACCTGCAATCCGATCGGATAACGAAATAACACGTTAACGAACACGTGACAAGTATCCGGAAAACGTCACAAAACAAGGAATTTTCATTGTACAATAACTTGCTTCGTAGCTACCCCCTCCTACATCATATATGTCAGAAGTGAAATAACTATATAACTACAAGTACGATCGTACGACGAACTGAAAATAGTTTGTGAAAGATGTCATCAATTTGCCATTGTAAACTCTGATAATGACGTCATTTCAACTCACTTTTGTTGGAGTGCGGTTGTTGGTGATCATGGATGCTCATTGCTCGTTGTTGAGGTCGGTTTACTCACAGTTCTTGTGGTTTAGTAGTTTTCTATGAACTATTCTTCTTCTTTTTTTCTATAAGTGCGGTGTTTTGCGAGTGTGCAAAATGCGAGCGCCGCTCCTATTCAAATCTAATTATCGTTAAATTCAATGCTGTCAAATTTAAACTGTTTTATATTCATAAGACAAAGCATTGCATAGATCTATCAGAGTTTTGAGTAGTGAAATAGTTAAGATGTGTGCACATATTCTGACAGTATGCAGGGCCACTTAAGTTCTTGCAAAAACACACAAACACGCCCTCTATTATGAAGATGATAGCGTTTTGCGGTTTTCTCTTAACAGAGAGTCTCAGAGCAGCTAAGCAGAGTCTCAGAGCTAAGCAGACGTTTTATTATAAATAAATAATTTGTCTTATCTGTTCGCATATATTGAAGAAAGTTACAGAAAGAAGAGTAGGGGCCAAGTGCATGATGTGGTGATATAGGCGTGTTTATTGTTTCTACATAAACTTTAGAACTTCATTAAACACGCTGCATCATGACGAGCTATTCTCAATATTGCTAAATTTGCTATATTTAGCGGGCCAGATTTCTATTTAAATGGTGCAGGACCACCCACGGTCCCATTGAACAATAAACCATAGGCCATAGAATAGTCACCCACCATACAATGATCGATATTATTTATTAATTATGGCATTAGGGCCAACAAAGTACCACCCGATTAGATAGACCACCCACCAAACCCTCCTCCCTGCAGGCCACACTATATTCACACACTAAATTGTGGTAATTCGAGGAGAGAAAGGACAGAGAAAAGCAACGTGTCACATCCAAATAACAAACCAGATACACACACAGCTCGCGGCATGTAATTAGGCGTGTTCTGAGCGAGATATATCTTAAAATCCGGAGATTAGGAGCCGTCGAGTGGGCAAAAACCACAACCCAAAATAGACATGAAGGGGCAATAATAAAGGGTTCCGGCGTGCAGTATATACACACGTTGTATGCACCAAATGCTGGCAGATCAAACGGCAGGAGTACAATTAATGAAACGTAATACGTTGCCATGCGCGTCTGCGAAGACCCCTCTCTCACCACGATGTGAACTATATAATTTATAAAGGAGCTCTAAGCTCTCTTTCTCCCCTCTCAGATGGTAGCCCACCACAAATGACCCTGGATGAAATTCAATCATATCAGGTGCGGCTGGGGAGATCGGTTTACCTTCGCCTATTCTACTCAGCGTATATCCCAATTATTATTTGAATTATCATATTATTTAATATATATATATTCATATGTGTGAGCGATATTAATTAAATATATTCTCACTAATATAATACACTAAGTATGTACATTAAGCTTAAAATCAGCGTATCTTGGCAGCACCTCTGGCGCACACTCCCTCTCCTTCTTCTCACGACCTTATCACGCCCCATCTACCCAGCTGCCAAGCCCCTTCCCCTCTCCTCTTCTCTAGGACAACTCATTACAGATCTGTGTCTGGGCTGCATGCCTTGCCGCTAGACAGAAGGGCGCCCACATCCCCCGTTATTCCGGGGTCCTGCTGGCCGCGGTTCACAGGAACTAACAGCGTCAGACGAACAGCGGACGAAGGAGGTGAGGGGGCACTCTCTACGAGAGAAGGAGTTGAAGAGGAGGAGTAGCCGCTTTGAAGGGAACTGTTTGCTGTTTTTAGCGGTGATAATGAGGCAACTTTTAGCTGCCTATTATTTTGAAGTCTTCAAGAAAATGCTGCGGGGATAAACAGATGGTTTTACGTAACCTTTTCTCTGTTTTTTATCAGTAATTTTGATGGTCCGTTTGATCGCCTATTGTTCGCGCGCGACCACATTAGTTAAAATTTCTTTTATCCTATTGTGTGGTAGACCCAAATATATAAATTTCAGGTCTTTTTTATATCTCGCCGACTATTGATTAACAATGGAGGTGCGTGTTTTAGGTATATATAATTTTAGGACATTCTTACATAAGATCTATATAAAGTGTGGAAGCAGGGCACGTTGGATTCCACGTGTGTGGTCTCATACAGATAAGGATCTGCACCACAGATCGTATTATAAAGGAGAGTCTTAAGTTGTAAGTTTGGGAGATATATCTCTAGTAGATGTAACGAAATATATCTCAGGCGGCCACCCAAACGTGGCGTGATATGATCACACATTCTATACTACGATGATTTCACTTTGTAGAGAGATATCTCCTCAGAAAGAGAGACCAAGGATCAGAGAGAGAAATGGGGGAGGGAGGTAGGAGAAAGAGAAAATAACGCAATACAGAAAATGAGAATTGAGAGCTAGGGAGATAAAATAACGCAGTAGCAGCAGCAGGGCGAGGGTGTAAGATCTGTGGGAGTGATTTCATCAGAGTGAAGTTGATGCAGGAGCACGATGAAGTTGATGAAGGAGTCATCAGGGAGAATATTTGGGCGGAAGGTGAGTTGAGAGTGGGGAAGGGTCATTCCTTACATGGTGTTGGGAAATTAGTAAGGCATCCCCGTGTGAAGCTGGGATTTTCTAGTTGATGTGGATAAGGGAGAGTCAGGTTTAATCTAAATTTTAAGGAAAACGACTTGCACTTCAAAATTTGAAAATGAGTCAACCACAGCGTACTGTGAGAAAATTTCAGGGCGTATGTTCATGCGAAATATGCTCAATTCAATGTCAGTAATGGTTGTTAGATGCTAAATTGCTAAAACGTTAGAACTTTGAAGCAATAAACGCGTTGTATTGCGGTCTAACGAGATCAAAACTTTGTAAATCTGGAATGTTAGTTAACAGAGGTACAAAAATCGCAATAAAAGTTTGTAGGGGTTTGAATGCATTATGTTTTCTGATATTCAAGATATCCTTCTATCATTACGGCAGACAGATTTCGGTAAAATCTACATGTATCAAGCCGAGAAACCTCTTAAATCAAAGGATGTTGGAAAGAACGTCAATACAATCCCTCGGATTTGAACGAAACTTGCCGAAATATATCGCCAAATACGGAAATATTATGTGACATCACTAACATCCAATTTGAGAATTTGTATATATTTGCGTACAAATAAATTCCTCAACTTCTACATTATATTAAACAAATTGTCACATAGTTATGTTAATTGCGATTGATGCCACTAATGTATGGGGATATTGGTACGAGATACACTGTTATACCTGACATTTATTTATATATCTGGATGCTGCTTTGCAGCTTTGTCCTCAGAAAGCGATAATGCGATACAAGTTACAATAAATAACATGTGTGAACATGGGCTGTGGCCTGTTCACACGAATTGAGAACTGAACTGCGGACTGAATTTCGGATTTTGTACTGAATTAAGCTTTCCAATAGGCGATTGAATCTTTTCCAAATAATAAATTAAATAATTGATAAGATATAGGTAATTCCCGAATCTCAAAACGGTGAAATACACAGAGACGAACAGGAACAATGATCTGTTTAATGAATAATGATTCATTTGCACCATTCATTGCTTTAGAAGTAACTAGCAAAAACTAGGCGCGTAGATGATGATCTAACAAAAAACAGACGAAAACCACACGTTGTACATTAGATTACTTATTTCTTTTATTTTAAAGTTTTAACAATCTCAAAGGGCAGGAGAGAAACAGTTCCCAGTGATAGGTGGACTATATACGGTTCAGAGTGACATCATTATCATAGTTTAAAACGGTCCATTGATGACGTAAAAACGTGACTTTACCAATTTTCACGAAGCACGACATTGATTGGTGAAAGGCAGGGTAACTCGCGATACAATTTGTTTCTCCCCTCCTCCCTTTATTTTGATTCTATGAATGCAGTGATTAATGTTTCCGATTGTGTGAGCTGTTTCTATCTGCAGTGCCTAATTACAGGGGAGACGATAGCAATTGTCGAGGAAAAATTAACAGGCTGACACACCAAAAAACACACACCCTCCCCGCTTAAGCAATTTTGAAAATTTTGACCTCATATCTTGCCGAAAAGAGATTTCGGAAAAGACATTTTGTATCCTTTTTGCGTGATACCTTGATACTGGACCTGTGAATTTGGTCTAAGGATGAGTACAAAGGAGATTTGGAGGATGTTTGTTGTGTGATTGGCGCACTTCACAGACAGAGATTTAAGTAGGTGCTACCTACTCGAGTGTCCTTTTCCCATGATTTGATTAGCGTTATATTAAAAGTTACGCAGTGTAATCAGATTATTATTATTTTCATTATTATTTATTATTATATTTTTATTACATGATGAAAAATATATGATAATCATACATGTGTTCATGTATTCCATCATGTGAGGAACATTAAATTGTACGAAGGCATGAAATCGGCAGCATAAAATGAAATAACGGAAAAATTTAGCGAAAAGTGTAGAAATTATAATTAATCTTTGATGTCTGGGCCTTTATGTATTGCCTGAAAAAAATTATACCGCATAGCATATTTTTAGCGCAAACTTAATACTATGTGGCCGTGGCAGCGAAGCCGATATTGCATTTTTGGAAAAATCAATTCACACTTTTCGTCTTATTTCAGTTTTATCCATAACACTCTCCAAGCCAAAAATGCTAAAATTGGCAGGAGTGTTAGCCGTTTCTCTAACTTTGTAATGAATTGCAGGATGAATCATTCCTCCCACCACCAGCTGCATCACTTGGAGGAACATTCCAATGGGATGACGTCACAGTCCTACAGACAGCGGTCTCGTACAGGCTACCAGTTAACAGACCATGTCCTATTTGAGAGATGCTGCATTCTATGTCGCGTACCCTCAGTAGGCGGGATTCTGTCATCAACTCACCACTCTAATCCATGATGATGATGTCACACCTAAACGCCTATTTATCAAAGACGACATGTCACTGCTGGGAAGATATACGCCTCAACTGTCGGAGGCTGCAAGATGGCTCGGGATAATTATTTCATTCCTGGGATGGAAAACCCGCGGCAGAGCCTCAGATGCTGGCTGCCATGAACAGTAGGAGGGTCTCTAATAGATGCTATCTTATCTGAACCATAAGTTAGATCCCAGTGAATATTATCCCAAATTAGTTCTGATATTAAGTAGTTCTTTAATTTTTAAAAACTTGGAAACTTGATAAGTTTGCGCCATATTCATGATCTATCCTATCTGGCATGCATCATGCGTCCAGCATAGTTACCAAACCCATGAAGTATTAAAAACTGAGTTAAAATTATATATACGCTGCTTTTTATGGGCCATTGTAAATTGTGAAATTGGTCGTGCCACCACGAAAATATTACGTACAACACTTGAATTGTCACTTGGGTGGTAAATTTAGAATATTTAGGGTAACAGCATTACCATAAAATAATCTATTACTATTTCAGAATACGGACTACGAATAGGCAGGTGAGAGTTACGTCATAATCAAAAGTTAAAATTAAAAGATTTTTCGCGAAAACCGGGACTATTTTTCGCGTAAAACCGGGATTAATTCTTCGCATCAAACCGGGACTATTTTTCTTGTGAAACCGGGACTATTTTTTTCGTAAAATTGGATATAGTTTTTCACGTAAAATATGGATCTTTTCCGTGCCAAATCGAAACTATTTTTCGGGCTTGGCTGTCGAGCGTTGAAGCTTACAACGCTTATCAGCCTATAAATCTGGTTACTCTCGTTATTTATCAAATATTTGAGTACACAGGAATGTTGACGCCAGGATATTTCGATATATCGAAATCATTTCAATTTCTCTGTGATATGTCTGCGAAAATAATAACCAAAAAAAGAAATATATCCTGCAATAATATCTGAAATATATCCTGATACACATATTGGCGTGTCTAGCGAGGTCAGCCTGGCAGAACGAAGAAACAGACACCACTGACAGGCTTACTTCCTGAAACGGAAACAATGGAGGGTATAACGGACACGTATAATATCTCTCAAAGACAGATAGTACTGATAGCAACACACACGTATATTATAGTTCTAGCAGTCGGGAGGAGCGTCCGATGACTGACAACGTATCCTAAATTACCTGAAGTCCGGTGCCGAGTGCAGTGGGTGACAGGAGAAAATATTTCCATTTAATACTAATATATTATATTAAGTGTAGGTATATAATATAAAACTATATATATACTCAGAGGTATATAATAGGTCGTGATTAGGTATCACGCGTTATGATATGACGTCAGTATCATGGATTAGAATGGGGAATTGGTGACGTATGCCCGGCAGTTTGCCCTCACGCGGCACCTCTGGAGGAGGAAGTGTCAGGGTTACGCCCAGGTACCTCCGTATTGTTCCAGTACACCTGATTCTCCTGACAGGCGGGCAGCGGATTGTTCGGAAACAGTCGAGTAGCGAGGCTGTGATGAGGGAAGAATTAGGGAATTCCACAACCAGGCAATTAGGGAATTAGGGAATTCCACAACCATTTCACGGCAGCGTGGAGACGATATATTAAATATATGTATATCAAATCACGCTGATTGGCCAGGACAGAGGTAACAAAAAGAAAACATAACTTAAAAAGAGGGCAAGTCGCAATTAACAAACAATTACAGTATATATTTGAGTAAGAATGTTGTAAAAACGCTGGGACGCTGAAAAAGTGCAAAATATTCAGAAAAAAGGTGGGATAAGAGCCTGAAAAGCAACGCCCAGAATGTTCATATATAGGTATAATTAGGAAAATAATTTGACATATAATTTGCACATGTGTGTGTATACCTACACCGACATTCACTATGCTGTATTTTAAGCGGAAGCTACTTATCAATTTGTCAGACTACCTTATTGTAGGAAATTAAGCACTCAAAAAATTAAGCCTACACGTCATTAAGCACCATGAAATTAAGCCCTTTTAACACATCTGGTGCTTAATTACATGTAGGCTTGATTTCAGGTAGGCCAAATTACTTGTAGGTTTAAAATTCAATTCTTAACAATTTACTCAAATGACATGCAAATTTTGGATGTGCGTCTGTTATCTAAAACAGATTTAAGTTCTGACTGAAGAACAGTTCCGGTCACCAATCACACAAGGAGGGCAGTTGATCAAGAGCCAGGTCAGACTTGAATGATCAGTTGAAGAAAAGATTAAGTTTTTGGTGTTCTGTGCGTACATCAAGGAGAGCTACAGCTTTGAAAGATCTGACAAGGATGATTCAAAAGGATGTCGAACCAAGACTTTGTGGAAGCTGAAGACAAGGAGATGGAGGCTTATGACGAGGATATTTGATAATTCCATTATTTTCAATTCATCATTAAATTATTATTTAGATTCTGTACTTCCATTGTTCTACATTACCACTGTACATAAGATAGCAAAATATCGAACATTTTATGACATTTGAAAATCCCCCAAAATTATTTGAAAAATTAAGGTCTACTAAAAATTAAGCCAGCATGTCATTAAGCACCATGAAATTAAGCCCATATTTCGAATATACCACCAACAAATCACTATACCAACATGGTGCTTAATTTTCTGAGTGCTTAATTTCCTACAATAAGGTACTCTGTCGTGTACACGAGGATTTCCCGCCCTATTCGGAAATCTGCGGCGGACAGCGGCTTGGTAGGAGGGGTGGGTTAATTACCAAATGTCGGAATAAAAGGGCACGCGCACTGTGTATAGACGTTTTGGTTCCATCTTTTGGGCATTCTAAAGCATGATAATGACGTAATTTCCCTGCGCCCGTGTGTCGTGGTCAGGTGAGTAAGGTGACATGAATCCCCGAGTTGGTATTATTTCATTCCGCTTTGTTGGTCGCGAAGATAAACCACAGAATTCATTTCCACTCACGAAAAATAGGCGGTGCAATACGTCAGAAACTTATTACATTGCGCTATGATAATGACGACATCTCAACCGCCTAATTTTCGGGCATTTTCACCCTGTCGTGAAACTGGATTGTACGTTTCTTAAAATGTGTGTGAGTGCAGCCAACTATTCGTGATGCAGTGTATAATTATTTATTTTGATTGAATTATTTCACTTGTATTTTCTTGTTTATTTAGCGAGGTTTTTAAAACTAATAACGCCGACTAGTTATTAAAAGCATAAAGTAAGGAATCGTGGGAATTGCACGGGGCTTTCTAATCGCTTTCCACGCCTTTCATGATGAACAAACATTCCAGCAGCGAAGCAGTCACATACAGCATTTGATAAGAAGTAAATTAATGAACAGAAATAAATTAACGGACAGAAATAAAAAGATAATGGACAGAAATATATTATTAAAGTATGCTACGGACAGAAATGCTAAATGACGGATGACAGAACAACTAGAACAGGAAATACTATACAACTATTGAAGTCATAGCGTCAATTTGGTTCGTAACGTCACCTGCGCGACGTCTCTCCCATAGAGATATATTGAATAACATTGGCAAGAGACAGATGAATCTATAGTTGGTTTTGAGTTTCAAATATAGTTAAAGCTGGAAAAGTAAACTACTAACGGTCGCATCATTTAATTATTAAAATTATATTTTGTACGGCACACCGCCCTCCACCTGTCTGTTGAAATTATGCATTTATATATTTTAGGATAAGAAATATCACGTTTGCTACGTTTTTGTACCTGGTACAAGCAAGTGATACGACATGAAACTGAAAACCACGTGACTGGATATGAAATGTCACGTGATGGGCGGTATTATAGCTGCTATAAGAGTGAAAACTCCCGTAACTGGCACGCGAAATCCTGGAATCTATTCTGCAGAATCGGGAGGTTTGAGTTCTGCCGTTATATCAGGTGAAGTTAGCATTTTAGGAATGAGATATAGGGTTATTCGATCAGATCAGACTTTGATCACATTTTGATCACATTTAGATCCGATTTTGATCTTATTGTGATCCGATTTTGCGAGGAAACAGATGCCAAATAATCGATTGTCGAAGCGAACACAATTTGAAATGTAGATGGGTCTTTTTGCTGCACCAACAAATTTGTAAAACACTAAAACAAAAGGAGGGGAAACCAAATGTAACTAATTCCTAGCTCAAGAATAACTCAAATTTCGCTATGCATTATAATTAGGTAATGCCCTCTTTGACAATTAACCGCCAGTTTTTAAAAGTGATTCACGTATCAAGTGAAACCGCGTATTAGATGACCGGGATGGTTCGAAATCCAATACTAATTGATTTATTATTCATGCTCAATGCTCGATGCAAAGGGAAAAAGCACCACCGCTTCGAAAAGTGTGGAACAAACCAAATTATCATAATAAAATTCCTATTTTTGGCAACTTTTAACTCCCTTCGTCCTTGGCCTCTTGTATATCAAATTATCAAAATCGCCTTCCCAAGGTCTTTCTAAATCTAAGAAATTTTCTCATGGTCGGCAACACTAATCGAAACCGTTGAACAGGATAACTAAATAGAAACAATACTAAAACTATAGTTCATAAACTTAAAATAAAGTTGAGTATCAAGAATGAAATTGGTAAGCATCTGGCTTGATGTGAAGTAGAGCTTCTTATTTCACAGGAAGAATAAAGATACATTTCACTGCTGAACAATGAAGTATTAAAGCTCACGTTATCATTGTAACGAATAGACCAACGTGTTGGATGGAAAATATAAAAACTGTTACAAGATGAATCAATGAAAAATGGTTTTAAAACGAAGTTATGAGGGAGTGATATGATTATTCACCCGTTGAGTATGTATCAATTTACTGGCCAGAAAAACTTCAAAGTGCGATTGAAGGTGATTTGTAAATTCTAAAGTGTCTTGAACTTATGTCAGTGATTCATGAAGTGCTATCTATGTGACAAATTTTCTGAGGCCCCATGTTACCGCGATTGCAGAAACCCAAGTCTCTAAAAATAGAAGAATCCATTTTTAAAATTTATCCTTCTGAGACTGTAATTCATGGATTTTAGCTGAATTTCAGCGCCGTTACACGAGTGCAACACATAACATATATTAGAATACTGTGCGCACAATAATTAAGGGGGGGGGGTTCAACCCAAATTTTTTGGAAAACACGTTTCTGAGATAATGGTTGACCCAAAAGGTACACCACGTGGGGGGGGGTGTCACTGTCCCAATTGTCCCAAACTCAATAAAAAGTGGATTGGGACAGGGACAATTGGGACAAATGGGACATTTGGGACAAATGGGACAATTGGGACAAATGGGACAGAGAAAATGGAACAAATGGAACTCAAAAAAGTGAATTTGGACTGGGACAATTGGGACATTTGGGACAAATGGGACAAATGGGACAGAGAAAATGGAACAAATGGGACTCAAAAAAGTGAATGCGGACTGGGACAAATGGGACAATTGGGACAAATGGGACAATTGGGACAAAAGTGAAAGAGTCAAATGGGCTCAAATGATGGTTTTTTGAGCAGTAGTTTAGTGTTTTTTTGTCTCAAACCCTGTTACATAGCAGCACTTCCTGCGTTGCAACTGCCACTGTCTTTATCCTATCATACTTTTTGGGATAGGGAAGTGGGAACACTTGGCCACTGCAAACAAACACGACCTTAATATGTACTTTCTACTGTAGTGTGAATATCACTTTCATTTAAATGATAGAAAAACTTGGATCAATGTAAAAAATGATGAATGACCGATTTTTTTCAATTTTTCGTTTGTCCCAATTGTCCAAAATTCCCAGTTATAATTGTCCCAAAAACCAGTCCCAAACTCAAAAAAAGTAAATTGGGACAGGGACAATTGGGACACCAGACACTGAAACTCCCACGTGGGCCAACTTTTGGCCAGGTTTGGTAAAATTGGCGCCATGCCCAAATATGGGCCTAAAATGGGCATATTTTTTCAAAAGCGACTTGGACGAGATCTGAGGTGTGCAATCGATAGATAATGGTCCCCTGAGTTACCATAAAAAATTTGAAGTCGATATCTCAAAAAATGGCCGAGTTATGGCCGAAAAACGTATGCCCATATATGGGCATATGCGCGTCGCGCAAGCTTATTTTGGCCCATAACTTGCCCAAATATCAATATTTTTGAATGAAACCAACTTTATTCGATAGATAGCATTGGTTTATGTCTTCTCTGCAAGTATGGGGTTGATTGCTACTAAAATGGCCATTTGAGGTCCAAAAAACCACAAAATCGCCATTTTCTCGGTTTGCGGTTTTGCGAAAATCAACTTTACAGTTTTCGCTACTCCTCCGCCATTTTAAATATTTTTGCACGAAATTTTCAGAATCGCTTTGAAACTTAATTTCGCACTTATGTTATTGATCGAAATTTTGAGTTAGGCCCCCAAAAAAATTTTTTGGTCCTCGGACCAAAAATCCCCGGGGATTTTTGGGTCAACCCTTATCTCAGAAACGTGTTTTCCAAAAAATTTGGGTTGAACCCCCCCCCCCCCCCTTAGAGTGAGAACTGTTTTAAAGTATGAACGGAAATCGATGATACAGATACTTGAAAGTGTGGAGAATTTAAGAATAAACAAGGTAAAGCCGGATTGGGAAAAGAAACTTAAAATACGATAAAAAATGAAAATAGCTAGCTGCTTGTAAATTTAAATCTAAATGGGCTTCAATGTAAAGTCATGAGTACAGTCTCTGGCAGTGTAGCAAATATAAACAATATTCTAGCTCCTCTGGGAAATTTTTCAGTTTTGTTTTCCATTTTATAATCATGACGTCAATTTACTATTTTTTGTGCAAAAATTTAAAAAACAACATTCAACAACTTACCCTCATAGATCACAACAGAATGGTCTCTGATCTTCGGTCAGCCAATTCAAATAGGTTCCAAACTTTAGTCTTTCCATATGGTATCCAGCCTAGAATGGGAAAATGGAATTATTTTGGATATTATAACTTGGGCCTAGTTTGAATGACTTCACTACAGAGGTGTTGGCTGTGAAAAGGTGAAAATATTGATGATAAATGAACTAAAATCCTAATTTCCTTAGATTTGGGTTCCAAAATCATTTGTTTACTGTTCGAGTCTGCGTTAGGAATATGTGAAAATTAACTTGTGATTACTGGAATTTTCTTTCTGGGAAAATATTGCTTTAAATATTCTCGATTAGATGTGAAAAGGCCATAATACACGATACAAACGGTGGAAATGAATCAAATTTTCCATGTTGTGATTTCACAAACACGCCAAATTTCCGATTTGCAGTTATAGTTTTAATCAGCGATAAACATTATAATCGGTATTTTATGAATTCTATTGATTGAAATCACTTTGAATATATTCCACTTCATATACTTCAAAGATAACCTCAGAAGTACCGATAATTGCAGTGTAATAATACCTACTGGGTGGAATTTTAAATCGTGCAAATTATATTTACAGGATACTGAAAAGTGTGTAGGTCGTGGAATAAAGATTTGTATAGGCCATATTGGTACTGCCCTTGGAATTCAATTCATTTTGATCGGTTTTAAAAATAATTCACCTATTCTCGTGACAAAAGAAAGACGTTTCGGAAGAAACGAAAAGAACTTTTTGAACGCAATCGAAACAGTAGTTGATCATAACGTCATCGTGCAGTGAGCTGAAAACGCTGAGTTTGAGGATAGAAAGTAAAAAAAGAAAATAAGCGGTAATAGCATAAAATCAGAAACAACAGCAAACTTCTGGGAGTCTGAGACTACAGACGTTAAAAACTGGATTCAAAGAACTAAAGAACAAACATATATGCACCTAACTACGTCCAATATAGTAATGATCAGCGCATCGCATATGATCCATTTTCTAAGTATATATTTTGTATGTTTGTGTATATCATACATTATGCATGGTCCCAGATCGGTTGGAAAAATCATTAGGCAATTGGTTACAGACGTAGCGCTGCAGCTATTCTTTTCTTCTCGTTTTCTTAGAAGTTCTATCATGGCTTTTTAGTATATCAAATTACGATTTACGTAATTTACGAAGGACGGGCCAAGTCGTGTCTCTATCATGGTCCTCCAATCTTCCATGTCAGGAAAATTAGGCATTTTTCAACTTTTTCTGATTTTCACATGATACTGTAAATGATTCAACATTTTAATGACCGTTTTCAAATAGCGAAGTTCGTCAATAAACTGATTTTTTGGTATAGCGGAACTTATTTTTTGTCTACGAAAAATAACGTTTTAAACATATTTTTATATTTACTTGTTTTAACTCAATTAAAATATCGAATGAATGTCTAGCAGTAAGTGAACTTAGTCTGTAAAACATTTCGATAGTTTCTCAACAGATTTTTAGCTAATAAGTATAATTAGTTGCAGTAACGTCAAATGCAGCAAAAACGAAATTAAGGTGGCAAATTCTAAAATATTAAAAATCAGAACCATTATAAAATAACTATGACTCGTAATTTGGTCCTGCCCCGAATGATTTAAGCAAGAAAGTTTATGGATGAATGAATTTTCTCATAGCCATAAACATGGCTACAATCCACATATCTACATGCACGAAAAATACCGGATTATAAGTCACGCCAAAATCATGGCCGATAGTGGGGAATTAATGGAGTAGAATCGCATATTCTTCGAGTGTTTCCTCAAATTATAATTAATCTGGGTTTACTGAAAGGTATGCCGAAAATTACACACAAAATTATCCAGCAATGTACCAGTACATTGCACCAAATTTTCATAAGATTTGCTGAATTTGATGTTTTAAAATAATCACAGAAGATTGATTCGAGAAGGGCCGGGACGAAATAGTTTCGTGAATCAAGTTTTAAAACTTACAAAAATATTTGAGTATTTTTGATGTGCGCCAATTATAGGGAACTTTATAAAATTTACCGATACAAAATACAAATTTCAATATCATTGTAGCATTAATTTTTAACGTATTTCACTACGACTATAAATATTACAAATATTGAATTTTTAAAACGTTTTACTGAACACAGTTCTACAATTAAGAACAACTTCACAGTTGCCAATGCTGTAAGATCCAGAAGCCAATTTTCAACTACGGATTATGTTGGAATTTAAAGAAATGTCACGGTCATACAGAATATTTACAACGAGAATGAAAAGACTATAGAATCACCCACAGTAATATTTTCACCAGTATTTAATCAGTATGCTATCAAATTAGAAGTAATCTAATTGTATGAAATGAGTAAATTTCCAACATAAGAAACATCAGGAATATTCTATATTACCAGAAATATAAGCGACCAAAAAATTAAGACGGCAAATTCGAACGACGCTCTAATTAAAGACCATCAAAAACTTTAGACATCAAGATATTGACCCGTTTTTTTTCGGAAATCATAAACGAGTACAACTGTCCGATGTTATGGCGGCAAGAAATTAAGGCGATTTTTCTCCAAAATCGACCGTAGTTTTTTGTCGCCAATGTTTCTGGTATGTGCTAAGGTAATACTGAACAGATGGAGTGAGTCAAACGTAAGACACGTCTGAAAACCGCACAGTGCACTGAATAGTAAATCCTGATTTAACAGCGGACCTAATTAGGTTACGGAGTCTGTTACAAATTTTGGGCGTCCATGACTTTGGGATCGTTACGTTACATGTTGTAACAAATACAACTACTGTAAAGTTGATTACGAGGGGGAGGGGGGGGGGGGTAAAAATCGGCCAAAAATTGATTACGTAATATGTGAACGATCCCTTTTGAGACCATTTGAAATTCTCTCGACTTTTAGAAGGCACCTTATCGGGTGTTCTTAATTTTTGTGGCAATTACAGATAATTACAAACTGAAAATAATATACGATGAGCAGCCGTAATCTCAAAATTCTAATTTGGGAGATTTTTTCCTCCCAAAAGTGAGCAAATAAGTTAATAGCCTGAAACTAAACAGCAAGTTGAAATAAGAAACGTTTTCAATTCGCTAAAATTTCCTATGGATTCAGAAAAAGTTTATTAATCACCCCACATGGAGCCAAAACAAAGTTCTGTAAATGGTGTTTTCTGGGACCAGACCGGATATCGCTTGTCATTCAATTTCTTACTTTCATGATAGTAATTTCAGTCTCGTTAGAGAGGCATAAATGTTCCGTTTGTGGTACACTTTGCACCTCATAATCACCCTCGCCCCACTGATGACCCGTTGCTAGCACAGGTCAAGAGCACTAGCTGGTTTTTAGGCTTTTAATTATCATTGATTCTTTCTCACTCATTCGAGAATGACACTCGCATAAATCTATGAGAATTTTATGAGCATGATATTAAATCATCCCTTCTAAATATTTTTCACTTACTAACTATATAGAGGCCTGGATTGACCAAATTGCAGCACTTCTGTACTGTGTTTTGTAGATATCATTTCGTTTTTCACTGCATCAGGTTTTGCAGAATTTAATTTGATCACTTAAACCAACCATGTCTCAGAATGAAGTAAGGTATTTAGAGTCAGACGACACTAAATATCGCAACCAATAGCCACGATACTGCCAGGTGAAATCTGCAGAATCATTTTGCAGGTTTCTAGGTCGTGTTGAATTCAACCAAATAACTAGTTTTAAATATGCAATGAACTGTTTTAGAAAATCACCCTATGCGCGTGTGATCATGATATTCTGAAAGTGATAGATTGAAATCATATAATGGTCCTCCCGACTTTAAGAGCACCTGGGTTGCTTTATAACAGCGCATTTTATTGTCTAATAGTGGGCTCTGGTTGGTGCTAAGTTGCATTAAGGTTTAAATTCAAAATACGAACCATCGTTAAACTTAGGTTTTATAATACGTAATCTTAAATCGGTTATATAAGAATGATTTTGACATCTTACTGAATTTAAAGCATCTAGATTTATAAGGTTATGGGGGAGCAGGAGCGTAGGACAGAATCCCAGTTACCAGTGAAGAACTCTTCATGAGCTTGGATGAGCGCATTTAAGTTCGGCGCTGGCAACTATTTAACCCAACAACCCATGGGTGCAGAGAAATCGATCAAATTATGGATCGTTCGCATATATTACGTAATGATCCACCAATATAATAGGAGCGAGGGGTTTTCAAAGAATCACACAACAGCAAAATTGGACGTCTTTATGATTGTCAATTCTTTATTTGATTATATGCAATATGCATTGATCGATCCATCCGATTATCTGAATACGTCATGTGCGTAGGAACCCGATTTCAAATCCCAATTCGCAAGCAGAATTTGATTACCTGAGGTACAAGTACAGAGAACTCCAGTGTCTAGATGTCGGTGAAGTTGGTCCACTGCGTGAAACTTTCCATCTTAGATCGTTGTCCCGAGTTGTCATAATTGATGAGCTAATGATGAAGTGAAATGATTACTTTAAATGGCTATGAAATAATATTATGGTTTATCCAAATTATCAAATTGTGGGGAATACGGTGAAACTGGAAAACCTGGCCACGGATCAATTGTCCATGCCGTCAAGGATAAGACAAAAACTGTACGTGAATTTAAGGACATAGGTGAAAACATAAAGTCGTAATTATATGAATACGGGAAGATGACTGTGCAAATTCTGCCTGGAACATTTTAAATTTTCCTCCGTTCACTTTATCGCAATAATTTGATCGTGCCATACTGTTTTTATTCGTGTTATGCAGTTATGCACCCTGCAACTTATACGACAGAAACATTAATTTCAGTTATTCATAAGATATTCATAAGGGACGGTTCACATACTAGACTACGTAATCAATCAGGAGGTTGGAGAATGGAGGGGTTTTCAAATGGTTACTCTTTCTGATATAATTGTTAAACAAGTACAACTACTGTAAAAAGTTCTGGAAAATCGATCACGTAATGTGCAAACGATCCCTCATGAATTTGAAAGCGATGAAACAGTGAAACACAAAATATTGCTGATCTGTTCCAGTCAAATTTATGTTTAACAGATGATATTGCACACGTAGCATTCGGCATAGTATCACTTGGAAAGAGTTAAAATTCAACAATGAAAGTGATATAGAAAGTGGATAGGTACGGGGTAAAGTACTGAGGAAACTGCTGATCGTATTGAAAGATTGAGATCCATTAATAAGAAAAGCCAAAATGATGTGCCCGGATAATTAATTGAAAATGATATAACGAAATCTTTTCACAGTACTTCTTTGTTCAACATTTGAATTAAAACATTAAATATGGAATAAGTCCATTAATATCATTAAATACAAACCATTTCATTCACAAATAAAATATTTTCGGAATTTGAATCGGCTAGCGTAACAATAATAATAAACCCATCAAGTCAGTAATAAATGATAAGCAATAAGGGCCAATTTGGGTGAAAAAGAAATGATTTGAAATTAAAGTTTTTACAGGATAACTAACTGTGAACATAGTATAACAAGAATGATGATACAGTTAAATATTTTGCTGAACCCAATAAATGTGTAAAAATCCAAAGAATTTCATCACTCTTCTTTTTCAGTCTTCTCATCTTCTTTCTTTTCTTCACTGAATTCAATTAGCTGCTTGAATTCACCTGAACAGTTGAAAATAATATTACGTTAGATATGTAATATTTGCGAATTGAATTAAGCGAAGGCAAATCTTAACCAATATTAGGAGGAAATTATACGCAAATTTTCCAGTTTAAGATGATTCGGAATATAGACTGTTTGGGTATTACCAAATGGCCATGTGCCATACATCTATATTTTCTAGAATAAAACACTCCAACTTCATCCCCAAACTGCTGACCTTTGAGCAGGCTGAGGAGCAGGGGAATCCCCACACAGGACGGAACGAGGTAGAGGAGAGCAGGCTGGGCAGCGTTGAAAATGGTGAGGATTCCCATGGTGGTGGCCAGCCCGAGGATGTAGGCTGCAAAGCCCGCGTAAAAGTAGAAGTGGGAGCCTTCTCCCTTGCTGGATGAATAAAAGAGAGGTAAGAATAGAAATGAGTTCCGATTTGGTATTTCTATAAAAAGCTATTATCAAATCTGTTGACATAGATTGATCACGATTTCATCCGTACCTAAACTTCAAGAAGATCTACAGTTTTGTTGATTTAAATGGAATACTGGCACGAACCTGACGTCGTATCTGATGAGAAGAGCGATGAAAACACCCGGAAGGACGATGTCTCCGAGGCCAAGCATGGCCATGTTGTTTCCGAACACTCCATTCTCCAGGAAATCCATGGGGAACACCACTGGAGAATAACAACCGTTATTCAAACTCAGCTAAATCATCCTCAAGACGATATGTGGAAATTTCATGTATATTTCAAAAATATATTTGCAAAGCCCTAGGAGATGCCCATCCATCAATCTGTCAATCTCGATTTCCGATGAATTTTATAACGTAACGAGCAGCTATTTTGTCAAATGTTGGTATACATTACGAAGTGTGTTTCTCAACACAACCCCAGAATGATAACGGCAAATCAAACTGATTGAAGCATTACCTTTGATAGGCGCGTCAAGATTCTTGGCGACTTCCACCATTACCTCCGTACCAAAGACCCAGAAGATGTCGTAGAAAAAGAGCAGGGATAGGAGGATACAACCGTTCTTCACACTGAAGTTCGCAGTTAGGAGTTAGTAAGGAGATCCCAATCAAATCAAATATCAGATGAAAAGATAAAAGGAAATGATGATATAGAAAAACTTCTTGCCTCAACCCCTGCCTGGTTTTCGCGCACCCCTGGTTAGGGAAGAAGGAGAAGAATTACTGATGAACAGGACTCTTACCTTCCGAGTGAAATCATCTCAACACCACTGATGGAGAAAGCAAGACCAAAGACGTTGTTGGCGAGCCAGTGCTGAAAAGATAATCAAGGTCATTATATTTTAACTTTAAAACTTGACTTGATCTCTTGACTCTAAACTCGAGAGAATAGATAGCGAATAAGGGGCCTTTTGCCCCACATAGCAATTAGTATTCAGGAGGCATGTCAAATGCCGAGCTCGTTCAGCTAATTTTCAACTAGAAGGTACCAGTGTATATAATTTCATTTGAAAATTGCTATGTGAGAGTCTGAAAGTGTGAATTAAAAGTTGAAGCCTGGGTATTTAGTGGCTCAGTCAGTGTATATATAAGATTGTAGTGAACCACCGAGGTGATTCATTTTGAGCCCATGATCGGCGGTGCCATATCAATTGTAAATAATTGTGCACACCACTGTTTATTACCTGATCTCTGTTCTCAAGCAGTCCAGATGATCCCCAGCAGGGGAGGAGAGGTGGAGAAGTTTGAGGGGTGGTGTGAAGGGTGTCTTTGCAGGTGGGGTGTCTTTGCAGGAGGGGAGTGTCTTTGTGGGTGGGGAGTGTCTTTGTGGGTGGGGAGTGTCTTTGTGGGTGGGGAGTGTCTTTGTTGGTTGAGAGTGTCTTTGTGATGATGGGATATTTAGGTTGAGGATGATCTCTAGCAGCCATACTGCTACACCTGACCATGTAGCAGATGAGGCTGTATAGTTCACAATGAGGAGTTGTCACTGACAGAGCATGTGTTCAGTAACAACTGGTGGACATCGTTGGTAGGTATACCACAACTGCCCAAGATCAACTGTCAACCCAATGGGGCAGGTAAATGGGGGGAGCACCAAAAGGTGGACGTGGCCCGGCTAAGGTGTCTAGCATAGGTTGCACGTCAGGATAAGGGCACGTATGCCAGAATCCTTCCTAACCCCAGGGCTGAGCCAATGAGGGAGTCGTGGTGACTGGACTGGTTAATGGAGAATAGACAGGCAAGACATGTGTGTGTGTGTGTGATTGGACTTTGAAGTTGA
>WFMF01000566.1:0-101717 GCA_011033025.1 Beroe forskalii | reverse complement strand
CTTTTTGGGCCCAACTCTTTAACATATGTCCCTGTTGATGTTGATAAGGGGGTCCTCTTTTAAACAGTGGTTTTTTCCCCTGTTAGTGATGGGGATTTATGGGATGGGTTGTCCCTTTTTAAGGTTTTTTTTTTTGAACTTGGATAGTGTCCCCTGTTAGTGATAGGGTCCTGTTAACTTGATAATGTCCCTGTTAGCGATAGGGTCCTCTGTTAACTTGATAGTGTCCCCTGTTACCTGATCCTGAGAGTCTCCCCTGATCCTGAGAGAGTTTCCTTGATCCTTGCAGAGTTTCCTTAATCCTAGGGAAGACTCGATGATTCTGAGAGAGTCTCCTTGATCCTGAGAGAGTCTCCTTGATCCTGAGAGAATTTCCTTGATCTTGAGAGAGTCTCCTTGATCCTGGGAGACAAGCAGTGAGCGCGCAATATTATGCTGCACATGGAAAAGCCGTGCACATATGAGTTCGACACGCCCCTGTTAATCAACCATAAATCCCCCTTCTGCCCTTCACTGTAATCAAATGTAATCGTTTGAAACCCCACCCCTCTTCAGCTCCTAAGGTAGCAAGTTTAAAACATTTGATGATTTGATGAAGTTTAGAATATGATTGTTTATTATGTGAGGGATCCCTTGAAATAAAGTTTTTTCATCATCTAGTCAAAAAGTCATGAATGGTGATGATGGGCAACTTATTGATGGACAATTTACTGATGGTGATTATGTTGCCATAAGTCAGGAGGCTATAAAAGTTATTCCAAATAAACCATATCAGACTATCTCCAAAGGGAAAGGTTTGTTAATTGTTAAGTGAAACAAATCATCTTGTGAAGTCATAATTAGTAATTGAATTTGATGATGATTGATTTCTTTAAGAAGCCATTCTTAATGAGCTAACAATTTAGATCAGTATCCCATCAAAATATCATGGCATTCGAAACATTTGAACCTGTCCATAGCTTGACATTTAACCTTTCAGAACCTGCCTTATTAATAACTGTCCAAAACCTGATGCCACCATTTCCAGAAGCCATGTACTTAAAAGGTTAAAAATGGATGGGTTCCAAGTTTTCAGAAGTTCATTTCAATATCTTAGGCTAACTTTATTTGTAACTTTATATGAGTAACCATTTACTATCACAAACAGTTCAGCAGACTGACTCAAAGTGTGTTTATTGCTGTTGGAATTTTGCAGAAATCTTGAAGGCTTTTGTGCTTCCCCTTTTCTACACTTTAGTATTAGGAGGTGGGTACACAAAAATGAATTCATTTTTGAAAATATGTTTTATTTTTATGTACATACATATTATGATTTTCTGTAATCTTTATCCCATTGAAAGCAAAAATTATTTGAATTTTTACAACAAGCATCATTGCAGGGTGCTGCGTATACTGCTGGCAGATTATTTCGAACTATGTTCACTCGTTGCAGCATCCTATTGAGACACTATCTTACCATCATGTAAGTGCAGCCCAGCAACTTTATGCTTTTATGGACGTTGTTATGATCTTGACCTTTGTAAAATAGAAACATTTTTGAACCATTTTAAATGGTCCCTCAAAAAAATATTTGTATGTGACGACTTGATTAAAGATTCAATACACTGAGATAGCTGTCCCCCTAGAACCACTGCTTTAAGCAGATGGCGACATTTTTAGTGCGACTTTTTCTGGCTTGCTTTGATACTTTTTAGAAATGTTTCATACTTTATATCATCAGAATTCTCAAATATGATTGTATAAAGTAGTGTTGTAAAGTGTGACCATAGACTGCTTTTCAGACAGACGAATACGAGTCCCCGGGGATTGCTATTTTCCTTTACGACAACGCTCTCTTTATCAACTGTGAGAAGAGATACCTTCTCGACGAGCCAGAGTTAGTTGCACTTATCTAAACCTATCATTATACACCTATTATTTTAGGGAGTAAGCTGGAAAGTTGAAACGATAAGTTTTAAAATCAGGTGCTTTCTAAAATCTTGTTTCTGGGACAGACTCAATGTTGAAATAAGTTTGAGATACTGCAAAGCACTCAGAAGGGGTTGTTATTTGTTGAAAAATTGGTAAGCAGTATCCCAAAATGGACCCGATAGACGTCTGCATTCAGAAGGGGTTATTATTTGTTGAATAGTAGGTGAATCAGCCCATTTGGTCAGACGTCTGCAATCGAAAGATCTGTCGACAGTTCGATTGCTTTAATCCCTCGATTCTTTCGATTGAGTGATTGGCTATACAGCTATAGCTGTTGGAATAGAAGTAAAATCTTTTCCGGTGTTACATTCATTCTCGGTAACCTAATCTTCATTCTATTTACTTCTTGTAAGTTTTAAATGTAGATCCTCCATTTCAGAGCCAGAAGACAAAAGAAGTCCAAAATGAAGCGAGGGAAGCGATTATCTCATATTTTGAGAGATGAATCGAATGAAACCATCCCATGCCTGGTTGGTAGAGTAATGTAGATCTGTTTTATCGAATATTTGAACGTTTGCTGTGCTTTTCACATGAATTAATAACTCCCCATTTGGCTCACAAAATTTGGCAATTTCCCCTCAGTTCTCCACGATATCAAGCTACGAGAGTGCGTTTGAGCGGCAGAACACGTCCTTAATGGTGTTCGAGGGACCTTCCAACGTTATGAGGAGGGAGTACATGAAGATTCATTTCAAGTTGGTAGACTCAGATAGTCTTAGTCTTAGTAAAATGGCCAAGGTCGGTTTAATCAACCAGGCCGGTGGCAGCCATGCAGAGCATGGAGACTTCCCTATACACTAGGCCAAGGGTTCGAACTCCTGGGTGGTTTTTAGGCCACCCGACTGCGGAGTTATATCCTGGGCTGAGAGCACAATCCAGTCCTGGACCACACAGGTCTGGGATTCCACCAACGCCCCTGGCTTCAAACGGACTGCAAAAGCAAGTCGGGGCTTGCCTGCAGATTAGGGTCAGTTATCAGCCGGAGGTGGCTATATACCACCTCCCTTCGTCTAGTGGATCACAGGGTGGCCTGACCCAGCCAGACTGTGTAAATAATATTCCCATCGATTGGGATTTAACTGGGCTCAATAAAAGCCCAGTTCCAGGATACTGCCTGGAACAGAAGGAAAGTACTGTTGATATTGATTTAAATGTTGTTGTTGTTGCAGTTGTTGTCGTTATATTTGCTGTTGTTGCTGTTTTGTTTGATGTTGTTTTGGGCAGAGCATGGGTTCTTTGATTATCCCTTTGTTCGGCTCAGGTAAGCCAAACATATATATAAAATGGTTAAATTATATTCTTTGTGTTTGAGAAAAGAGAATTTGAAAACACGTTATCAAGCTGACATTGAGGCGAAAATATCGAAAAAATGAACATGTAGCGTTTTAAGCCTTTTTATAACTGTAAAAGCAAAGTGTAAATTGAAGCAGCCTACTAGCTGTGTGTTTTAGTGGGACCAGAGCTACATTACAAGTTACGCATGAAAATACTCGCAGCATTATATCATGAATTATGAAACCGTTATCAGTGAAATACCTTTATAAAAAGGCTGAGTGTGATACACAAATTACACGCAGGTGATTCAGAATTGAAATAGACACATAAAATCTTTTAGGAATAAGATAAGCCGTATAAAAACTTGTCATATATGTTAGTGTATAGATCCATGATGATCAACAGCTTCAGGGAAATATCTTCTCAAAGACATTACATTCAAGTTCAGTTAATACTCCGCTTTTGGTATGAGATTTAGGTAGGTTGAAGTTACATTTTTAAGTGAAAAGTTGATATTTTATTCTCTAAACGTCTTTTAGGAGAGTGCTAGCCAGTATTCGATACTATGTGTATTGCTGTTTCATTTGAACAGAATACAGGGTCTAGTCTAGTATTTTGGACGTTAGAAATTTTCCTGTTTAGGGAAGATCCATGAAGGTTGTTCATTAATCATGATAACATTGCTAAATCAGATTTATTGGGGAGTTATCCTTTCCATATGGGCAGCAGTATATCATAGGTATTTAATTAAACAGTCTATAATATGTATAAGCATTTGTTGCTTGACGGATTTGGTGAGGTAATGAGACTTAGCTGGTTTTGAAGTACAGAGTACCCAGCAGGTGAGGGTGATGAAAGTGGGGAAAAGAGAAGAGTTTACTTACTGGTTCTTGCAGAAAGTTGGACAGTTAAAGGGGGTGAATAATGCAACCAGGAGTCCCTCTAATGTAACTGCTGCTTCCAGAAGGAAACAAAATAAATCTTGCTGCAATAGTGCTGAGGGACTTTGGGAGGGATTTGGACCCCTTTACTACTTAGCTTTATCTCATCAGGGGTTTTTTGAGAAGCCTTTTGAGAGTTGGGGGAGAAGTCATATTGGATGTTGTGTTGTACAAATTGAGTACTGGTCTGTCCATGTTGTTACAGTATATAATATGTATGGGTTGATAATCTCTTTGAGGATAGACTTGGTTAGTGTACCTGTATTATAATGGATTAAGTAAAAATATCAAAACAAGATATGTAGAAAGAGTGGGAAAGGGTGGTTATAAAGTAAAATTAAAGTTATTAAATACTTACGAGGGATTGGGTAGTGAGGTTTAAATGATACTTAGCTGGTGAGTGGTACAAGAGAGTACCCAGCAGGTGAAAGGTGTGGATGATACCAACTGCATGGGGAAGTGCAGTTGGCACACTCGGGAGGGGGAGGTGCGTGAGGCCCCAACTGGAACAATCCAGGTCCCTGCCCCATAGACTCAGATATATTCTTGATTATTGATAGAAAAACAGAATTAAATTAATTCCAGAATTTAATCGAATCCAACATTCGGTTCAAGATAGAGTTGAAAATGTATTGTTTTGATTTTAAATTCAATTTTAACATTCATTTTAATATTTCACTATTGGATATTAGATTTATACCGTAGTATGTACATTTTACCTATACCATAGTATTTATACTGTACTGCAGTATTTATTGTTTATTCAAAATTCGTATAAATTCAAGCCTGTGAGAAATTCGCTTTGTATTTTGTAGTTATTAGTAGCTATGTAATAACAATTTCAATCATTGTTTCAAAGTCGATCCTAAAGCATCGCCATCAGTAAGCAAAATTGGGTTTCTAGAATTCTTTCCGTTTGCTAGCTTCAACGAGTGGACTCAAGATTTCAACTCTTCAGAAAAGTACCTCCAGGTGAGCACCAAATCGTAATTTCGTTATTAAACCTGGTGAGTGGTGAGCTGGTGTCTCGACAGTCGACCTCTTGAGGCGCGGCTTTTACGCCGCGCTTGGGTATATTTTGCGGTGCGTGAAAGTGTGGAAATGTACTTTCTATGCAAAACATAGTAAATATTTGGCCAATAAATATGTGACCATGTTTGTAGGCCACCCCTTTAATTTCCAGGATAAAGAGAAGCTGCAAGACATATGGCCTCTGGCTGTGGGCTTCATCACTTACTCCCGTCTCGCTATAAGAGAGTTCAAATATGATGTCCAGCATTTTGACAGTAAGAGACAAGAGTAGTAATTAAGTAATTTGATTTTACTTAATAAGATTGTCTTGAATGCCTTTTGAAAACTCAAATTATGTACTCCTGCTGTGACTTAGGTGTCATTTAAGTATGGGAATGCCGAGCGGACGGTGATAAGTGCTCCCTGGTAATTAAAATAATTAAATAAGTCCATCTTGTTTGATCGAAACCCTATCATCTGAGGAGGCACACCATGCTTGATATAAATATCCAAATATAAATATTATCAACAGTCTAATCACATATACATACTTCGTATATCTCGTAATGTCAGACCAAAATTTTCCACTCTAAACCCTTAAGAAATACAATATGCCAGGTTAACTAATGTTGAACTTTAATGGAAAGTAATATAAATATTCAAATAGACTATTAGATGGATTTCTCCCATCCCTAGCGCGCAACATTCGGAAATTTGGAGGGTAGGGTAACATCCTACTAATAGACCATGTCCTCAGAAGACGCCGTCCCGCCTCCTGACGGCATCAGAAGGGAGAGGACAATCTTCAACCCTCTGAATGACATAGTGAAGTACCTGCCACCAGATACTACCAACTATACGCCTCACTATGAGAACATGTTCGCTATCTTCGAGTGGAGGGATAGCGAGTTCGAGGTGAGTGCAGGGATTTTGTGGATGTTGTAAACTCTTTAAAACACTACTCTACTCTTTTACTGTACACTCAGTCTGGGGTTGTGTTGAGAAACACACTTCGTATATACCAAAATGCTGTACAATCAAATTTGAGATTGTGTATAATGCTGACGATTAACGAGCGATAAAATTCATCGATTCTATAGTATGTAAGATCCATCTTATAGCTGTCGAAATCATACCAAATTTGGAATTCAGTTTAATAGAATATGAATGGCACGGTTATGATGCCAGCATTATCTCGAATCGCATGGCAAATTGCCAAAAACTTGAGGTAACTCTTTTGATTTTCAGGTGATTGAATCAGTGGTGACTCAGAACTTAATAACAACTGTTGGTCTCATGGTTACAGCAGTTTTAACTGTTTTACGTATGACAGACTTAACAAAGGTTTGAGCTGTTCTATTGCATCTATGATATTAGCGATAGTAGTAATATTTTGGTTCATTTCATCTGGACGAAGGGCGGGTTTTTCTAGTTTGTTTCATCTGGAGGAAGGGTGGAATTAATTCTGGAAGGCATGAAGTGTACTTTGTCACTGTCAATTGCCAGGTTTCACAACACTTTAATGAGACACACAAGCTGATTGTAAAATAGCAAAGTACTTTCAGAACATCATCAGTGCTACAATCATATTTGAGGCCCCCATTGCCTCAGTTAGTTAATTTAATATGTGTTGTGTTGTAAGTTTAAAGGCATGAAGTGTACCAGCAGATTTGAAAACTTTGTATTGGCTATATTATCATAGATTACTTCAAATAACCTAGTTAATAGGATGAATCTGTACCATGAAATCCACATGTCTCGACGAGGTCTGTCGGTTATTCTCGTGATGACAATTTCAGAATTTGTTTCATGTACCGTTGTTTTTTACTGTAACGCGCGGAAATAAATCACTTTTTGTGATAGTATTCGCGCGCACGCGCGTTCTTTTTAAATTTGTGGAGTTTTACCGTGGGAAAATTTACGACCCTACCCTATAAATGACGTTTTATACAGAATTTCAGCCCAAATTACCAAAACTTCATTGTTTCAGGTCATTCTAAAGCGGCAAAGGATCCGGTACCTCCAGAACAGGCTTAGTTTTTACAACTTTTGTACTTGTTGTGCACCAGATGAAGACTATTGAGTTCAGTCATACTTATTGATTTATTTTGAATTTGTTGCTTTAAATGTCCATATTTATTGTTATCAAATGGCGAAATGTGTGTTCGTTGCCCAGCTGACTTGAACTGTTGCCTCTATGGATGATTATCAATCCTCATTTGTTAAGTTATAACAATATCCATCACTGTGACCAAGTTTTTTGTTAAATGATTTTTGAGAAATTTTTGTTTAATAATTTAATTTTATTGCGTTTATCGTTTAGCTTTAGATCACCATAATAATATTGTTTATACACTAGGCAGTTCCCTTACATTTGTTTGAAATTCATCATTTAAGAGCTGTGTTGTTGTTATGTTTAACCCCATTGTTACTCATGAAATTAAACTCTTTTTATGTTAAACTCCGTTTCATTGAAAAATAACGCATATGTGTCTTCATAGGTCGAAAACAACAGGTTGAAAAGTAGGTCGAAAACAACAGGTTGAAAAGTAGGTCGAAAAGAAGGTCGAAAGGACATGTAGAATTTTACTGTACCCCAGTCTGGATGGTTTTCACAACAGGAACTATCTTTTCCTCATCTCTCTTGAAGATTGAAAGCATGATCTGCAATTTCCAAGCCAAGAAGGGTCTTTATTGAGCCCTTTCTACCTACCTTTTCAACCTACTTTTCGACCTGTTGCTTTCAACCTATGAGCACACATATCAGTTACACTACCAGCGCGTTTGCCTGTGAGGATGCTGAAATTTTAGACAACAGGCATGACTTAAATTTCAGCATTATACAAGTAAATAATCAAAATGGCGTTATTGTAAAGAAAATGCTGCTCACGTGTTTTCTTCCATTCAAAGGCTGAATTTAGTGTTGCATACAGGGCATAATGATCGTTGACAAGCACCATCATTTAATAGCGAAAATTTGATCACGTTCTAGGTTCAAAGAATAACCAATATTATCGGCTGTTTTAAACAAATAGTTCTAAAATAATACACTGTATGTTAAGGAATTGTGAAACTTTGAATTTAATTTTATATGATCAATTACAATGAGTAGGCACATATCATATCCAAACTCACCATTTTAGCAATGTTTTACATTCGATGATCAACAACATTCGGGACCGTTCACATATTATGTAATCTATGTTTATTTCCATCCCTACCTCCCACTCCTTAATCACTTTTACAGTAATCAAACTCATTTGACAACAAAAGTCAAAATCCTTTAGAAACTCCTCCCTCCCCATAGCTGATTACGTAATATGTGAACACAGCTCAATGTGAAGAAACAAAATCCGCCTTTTCCCCGTCTACGGGTATCATTTTTAACTGAAAGTAACTGAAAGTTGGCCTTGACAGAATATCTGAAATATTATTTTATATGCAGTGTAGTGCGGAACAGCAAAATTATTCAAGCGTCACTACGTGAGAAAACCTAAGATGCACAACCAGGCGATATTTGTACCAATTTTAAAATAAATTCATCACATGTCGTCGGGATGAACCATGATAAACTCTCCCTTGCATTCCAAATTTTTAAAATTCTAACATTTAAAAGAAAATTAAAATATATTTAATAAAAGTCTGAATCGAATTATAATCATTTACTTCATAATATAGGTATCTTTAAAGTACTATTGGCATTTCCACATATATAGTTTTATCTTTCGTTTAAGATTATTAGATAGACATTCGGGACACATCAAAATTTGGCAACGGTCTACGTTTCCTGAATGAATAAATGAATTATTGTCATTTTGAGCAAAATAGTTGGTTGATAAAGCTTCTTGCAATAGATATTTACATGATTTGCCGTTATAGAATTTTACGAAAAGTGTCATGTTAAATATAGCACATTTTAGGAAAAAAAAAATGAAATGAAAAAAATTAATTTACAGTCAATGTAAATAATTGTGTCTGTGATATAGTCGATATATTGGTAAACAGAAGAAGTCTTCCTATAATTTAAGTCTTCTCAACGCACAATTTGAATCTAGGGCGGCACATTTTCCAAAGAGCGCTTTATTTCTCCTCTTCTGAGCCACTGAGTAATACCTGGGAGAGCCGCTGCGTCAATTTAAAAGAAGAGTTATTTCAATGGCAAAATATTTGGCATTTTAATGATAGGAGGGAATGGAATTGATTCTTTCATCCCTGAGAGCTACTCTTGTGTTTATTTGAGATGCTGGAAAGATGGAAAACCTTTTCATGAATCCTCATTTCAATGAATGTGTTGGAAAAGTCAGTAATTTCGGCGGCTTTTAGATTTACCCACCGTGTTAGAAAACCACCCGAGGAGAAATGACAGATTGACCAATCAGAGAGCTTAGAGAGGTCGCACAATGATTGGTTATACTCTAAGATTGACCAATCAGAGAGCTTATAGAGGTCGCACAATGATTGGTTAATGGCTTCATGACTTCGTGAGTTTTTAAACTCAGTGCTCACCAGCTACCAAAGAGAAAAGCACAGTATTCAGATGATTATAAGTTATCCTGTGAATTAAAAAGAAATGTACAATCAATTGAAAATTCCAACGAAATGATCACGATGCTATTTAATCATGTTTGAGTGGCGCAACAAAAATGTACCCTTAACGAGAAAATTTGGGTTTTTCCAATATACAAGATTACAAGAAACTATTTTTGTCACAACTCTCCATGTCACATAAATTAGAATTGAAAGGGTTCTAATTGTTTTATCATGAACTCCCCAAAAACCGGACTCGAGGCTGAACAAGAAATTCACACTTAGTAAAGCTGAGTTTTGGACTACTATTCCATATACTCACACACTGATCACACATTTATCACGCAATACATAATCACACTTCACACCGTACTCTCACACTCTATCTCTTGGAGCGTCGTCTTCATGGTGGTGAATTTCATTATTTATAATTTATAAACTTAGTTATTTAATTTGAATTTCATTATTAAATACATTGGGAATAAGGAAACTTAGTTATTTAATTTGAATTTAATAAAGGGAAGACATTGGCGGATCCCAACCAACGATATTTCAAAGTATTAGCCAGTTATATAGTGGATTTGGTCACGGTCTAATCTTGCAAGAAGGGTAAATAGCAAGAATGCCCAACGCCTTCGTATTATTGAAAAGCATTAGTGGAGAAGATTAATTTATAGCAACTTTATTATAAATCAGCTTTGTTCAGGTGATGAATGTGCATAATATTCTTTGTGCAGTTTGCAATGACTCTCGGCCTTAAAAGGACTGATTGGCGTTGGATAACGAAATCATAGTTTCTTAATAAATCATAGTTTCTTAATAAATAAGTTTCTTAATAAATAAGTCAGGTTTTAGGGTGTCGGGTTGAACGCATTTTAGAACAATTAACAAATCTCATCAATAAATACATGACCGGCGCCAGAAGTTTGCAAAACTGTCTAAGTTTTCAGGATGAAAATTAGTTTATTTTGGGAGAACAAAGGCTGATCAGATTATTTTCACTCATCTCATTTAACGCATTGTCTTTTAACAACACTATTCTATTTCATTAAAATAGCGCATTTTCGAGCACCAAAAATAACCGGTTTAAACAGTTTTGGAACCTTCAATTCCACGCGAATTTTGTATGGGGGATGATTCCCCATTCAAAAGTCATGAAAATGTCATGACGCTAAAAGCCCATTGTAGTAATAATATAGGTAACTTGCAAATATAGCATTGCAGCTGGTTAGATGGAGGAAATATCAGTTTACCCACAGAGATCTGATCAATCGGCATGTACGATTTGAATGATACTGCGCGCTTATTGGTAGGGAGCCATGTTGTGCTGTGGGTAAACTGATACGACGTGGTGTCGCTTCACTTAATAAACTTACAGTGGCCGGCGTGTCGAACTCATAATTGCGCGGCTTTTTCATGCGCGGCTCACTGGCTGTTTATGACAGGCAGTTAACCGCGCACGATAAAGCCGCGCAAAAGTATGCGTTCGACACGCCCTTGTTAAAGTTCAAACACAAGGCAAAGCAGCACACATGGAAAAAACCTTTGTACAAATAGCAATTAGCAAGCCAAAGTCCGGTGCCAAATATCAGAAACTTGTGATACAATTCTGGCCAACATAAAAATTATAGCACATAAAACTATTCCACGCAAAATTTACAAATATTTAATCCCACACTTAATACCTACCGTATGTATAGATATCTTTTTATGATGGGAATTTATTAAACCAGTAATTTCCTCTGAAATTTATCAGTAAATCTAGGAAAAGGCCCGGCATAAAAAGCAGAACAAATTTTGTCAATCGGGGCAAGATCGAAGAACGAATGTTTGATAAGTATATTGGATTTTTATCTCCCAATTTTGAAGTCACACACGAAAATAGGCGGTTTAAAGTCATCAATTCAACATAGAGAATACTGAAAATGACAACTTTTAATCGCCCATTCTTGTGTGAATAATTAACCCCTATATGTGCACATGGATCCATCGATAGAAACGCATAAAAACACTATACTTTCAACAGAAATTCTGTGAAAAGAAAACTGCTCGCGCTTTAAAAGGCGGGTCTTAACCAACAACTTCATAGATCGATCCATGTGCACACAATTAATGGGTTAATGATGGAGGGAATCACAGGACCACATTATCGTCAACTTACCGTCATGTTCTGGACTTCCCGCTGTATTCCGCTGATTTCCTCCTTGGTTTCAAAAGATAGTTCAACGGCAGGAACTGAAATGATAAGCGGAAACGTTATTTTAGAGGTAGAACTGGTAGAAGAACTTTTTACTGAGAAATGTTTTTATCATAAGTTTTAGAAAATCGTGTCATTATCGTCGTCAACTGAGTATAAGTGGTAAAGTTATTTCACTTTCACTAAAGCTTTATCATTATTCGGTTATAGTGCACTCTCTGCAATGCAATCACATGTAAAAAGCAGTTTAACGCCATATTTTTGGTCTTTTTGGCCAATTATGGACAAAAAAAAGTCCATTTTAGCCCTAAAATGGATGTTTTCAAGAGACTGTAAATCGTGAAAATGGCCGAAGTTCAAAATTCTGAAAGCAACATTTTCTTAGTGAGATCAAATTGTACTGACATGCAAACTTTCATGAGTTAACTAGTATGACTTTCAGTGGAAAAGTTGGGTGAGGATTAGGGAACGAGTTTTCAATCATTGCTTTCCCCTCCTTTGCTAGGTTTCCATTTCCCGCAAGATTTAATGTTCCCACTCTAAAATAGGTCCTCCTTACTATACTGCCGATGTTTGTCCAATGATTTCATTCGAATTAATGTATATATTTACGAACTCTTCCCGTGAATATTATGTTCATAATTTATATCCCCCAGAAATAATAAATATTCAATGAAACCCTGCAGTCCGGCTGAATATTAGTAGCTTTGAAAGAAAAGATTAAAAGACAAAAGGACGCCTTATATAGTTTAATCGATTTATTGATACCTTACAGAAGAAAAAAGCCAACTTACAAATGCGATAATTTCGCAAAACAAGCGCCAATGAAACTTCATCTTGGCAAGATTCTTGAGTAGAATAAAGTTCCATCAATTCCATAATTGTCAATTTCTTGCAATCAAAACTTATTCCTACTCGACACCTGATTACTTCATATGATACAAAGTAAAATTGTCCAAAAAAGGAAATGCTCTGTTGAACATCTCTCAAATGAGCTCTAAAATCTCCTGAATAGCTCTGGCTTTGATCAATGCCGCATTACCCGCCCCCACATCTGCCGCCCCTACATCTGGAGCTCCTGATGAATCCTGGGAAGTCTCAACCTCTCTCTCCCCCTGATAGTCACTGTCCTCCAACAGATCATCTACTGTCTGTGCACTGATCTCCTCCACGTTGCCCTTCCTCAGCTTACTCTTCTGCAGTCTCTTCGCTTTGCTCTTGCTGATTCTGTCCATGAGAGACGACGCTTTGCAGAGACACAGAATGGGCGTGTAGATGGATTTGAGGGGCAGTACAACAATAGCGATGTACTCGTGGAGGGTCTGCGCTGCCACCTCACCGGCAAAGAAATGGTAGATGTTAAGGGAGAAGAAGAACACCCAAACCACCAACTCAGTTGCCATCATCAGTAGCAGGGTCAGGTCGTTGAAGTTAGGAGGCTGCTCCCGATTTCCTTCCTTTCGAAGTTGTGGGGTTTCAGTAAAAGGAACAGGAAAAGGGTTGACAGCGAGAGATGAGGAGCTCATGCTTGCCTCCATGATATCTGATTCGAAGATTGTTGCTAGAGCAGAGTGCATTTTGGAGGAGCACCTGCCGCCGCATGATTCAGCTTTGGAACAGTTTATGTTGGGTTCAGGAGTTCGGGCTTTATTTTCGATAATCTCACTAGGATCTTGAACCTCTATTATATCGGTTTCTGGAGATAAATCCAGGTCAGGGATCCCGAATGCATCATCGATATTAGTTTCTGATATGTGCGGTACTGTCAATGATCCTTGTCTTATGACCGTACTTTCGTCAGCGATAGATGGTTCAACGCTCTTGAGAGATCGAAAGAATTTCCTAGCGATCAAAGTTAGGAACAAAATCAGGAATGATAGCCAAATCGTGATAACGACCATGTAACCCAATTTGAAGTTCTTTTGAGATTCATGGAAGCCGAATAAGTCCTGTAAGCACAACGGGAGGTACCCATAATAGCCAATTTCAACGAAATCAAAGATCTGCGGCTCACTCGTAATACCGCGAAGTTTCTCCAACATTTGATAGATGTTTGCTGGGAACATTTCCAAAATAACTCTGGTAAATCTTATTGACTTGAGCCATGTTATCCCACCTGTGAGAGCTTAAGAATGAACGGGTTCTCATTCTTAAACAGCAGTTCACATCGGAAGATATCCTGAATGGACGGAAGAGGGATAACTGGAACTACAGCTGAGATAACATTACCAAGTCCTAGGACGATAGACGCTAGTTTGATCAAAGTGGGGGAAGCCTGAGGGTTATAGATGTTGAGGCACCTGTTGGCGCCCAGGAGCGTTACCACGATGACTGGTCCGTGGTAGGATATGGTGAATACCACCCCGAGTACCATGCAAGGGATACCACCCCGCCACGCCAAATCGTGGTCCGTACAGTAGTTCCGCTTCTTTAGTTGAGCCACTACCAGAACTGCTAGGATCAGGAGGTTGTAGAAACCCAGCTGGATTTTCAGAAGACGGTTTACTGATTTACCCGGTTCTTTGGTACGGAGTTTTCTACTCCGGGCGTTACATCGGATAAGTTTTAAGTTGAAGTAAAACAACACCAAACCGAGGATTATGGCGAGGGGTTTCAACTTGGAAGTTCGGAGGAAGTTCAGGAAAGCGTCCGGACAATCAGAACACTCATCCTTTCCGTTATTACAGTTCTGTACCCGTCGCATTTCACTTTCAAGGAGACCCATTCAGAAACCGAGGGACGGTCGTTGCAGTAAAAGCGTCCAATACATCCCGCTCATCAAGTGCGTTAAAACAGTCAATTTTACCATCGCAAACCTGAGACAATGAGACATTTTCTATCTTCACGTTACCCGAATAGCACTGAACAAATCCTTTTTGTACTTCCTCAAAAGGTAGCTTACATACAGCGCTGTCGCCACAGAGTCTCCGACAAATATGGCTAAAAGATCGTCGGTGAGCAACAGTTTTCAAAATACTGTGACATCTCATGATATTTTGTTCGAATGAAAGCACCGCCACAAAATCACTTGCTTCACTACTACATTCCCCGAAATTAGTCTGAGGTTCACATTCCTTCGTGATAAGATCATGTCCACCACACCACAGAAAATCAGAAACCATCCGGGTGGAATAAGACGAGCTATTCCTCCCGCAAAGAAACAAACTGCTTCCCTCGCACAAACTCTCATCAGTCCCATCCAAACAATCCAAGATCCCATCACACACATTGGAGAACGCAATACATCCCCTGCCATCCCTACAGAAAACACATTCCCACACCCGCACTCATCTTCCAAACACTGAGACATCCCGTCACACTGAGTGCTGGGCTTGGTGGGCAGAGCACAGAGGCCTGAACACATGGAGTCTCCGGGGTTACAGGTCAGAGGAGAGGGGGTGCAGGTAGGACAGGCCCAGTCAAGAAGTGGGTCAGAACTGTAGTTACACATGAAGTGGGGGTTATCTTCGATCAGAATTATTCTGCTGAGATCTCTGCTGTTTGAATCGTCAGATTTTAAGCGCGCAAGGTTGGCATTTTGACTGTTTTCATCTGTGGAATGTGAACGCTGAGCTCCCTCGACGCCCCGGGCCCCCGGGTCTGGCCCAACTGTCTTGATTTTGGAGATGCTGGTGACTTCAGCACATCTGGTGTACGTAGCACTTGTGTTGTCCGGCAGTTTCACGGCAAGTTCCGTGAACTTGGCAGGTACAGCGAAAAGAAGGAGGAGAGGGAAGAGAGAATTCATTTCTGGGATGAGAAAAACTGTAGAGCGTGCTAATATTTCGAAATATTTATGGCATTACGTTAAATTGGCTCTAAGAGCAAGAAATTGGCTCTTCAATTTGACTTCAAGACAATTCAATATAGAACAATGCTGCTCATACCATCCTTGATATGTCGATGACCATAAATGGAACTTGAAGGAGGAACAATGTGCGTCAAAAATAAATGGGTACTTACCAAGACCAAAAACGTGATCTATTATCCAACTTTATGCTGGAAGTGAAAAAAAAGTAACGGGAAAAATGTAAGTATGTTAAGGGCGCTTCCTAGGATGCGCTGTGCCATACGACAAGGCCCCTCACAAGAGACGTCTGAGGGGCAACGGTTGCGGTTTGGCTGATATGTTTGCATAACTAGTCTATATAGTAACGGGAAAAATGAAAAAATGCAAAATACAAGCGAAGGCTCATCAAGGAAAGAAAAAAACTTAATGGTTCTATTTTTCTTTTCTATTTAAAACTCAATTGTTCAATTAAAAGGAACAATTGAACATCCCCAAAAGATGACTCCGCCCAACTTAAAAACCGGCACCGGTAGGGGCGTCAGCCGTAAAATAACATAGGAAATAAATTAAAAAAACACTGCTGGCTGCTGTAACACAAAAAATAACGTCAAAAAATAAAAAGGGTACTTACCGAATCCAAAAACATGATCTATTATCCAACTTTATGCTGGCAGTGACAAAAAAGTAACGGGAAAAATGAAAAAAAACGAAAAATACGAGAGAACGCTCATCAAGGAAAGGGAAAAACTCAATGGTTCTATTTTTCTTTTCTATTTAAAACTCAATTGTTTAAAGGTTCAACAATTGAACATCCCCCAGGATGACTCCACCCAATTTAAAAACCGGCACCGGCAGGGGCGTCAGCCATAAAATAACATAGGGAGTAAATTGAAATAAACTGACGACGATAATCACATGATTTTATGAAAGCTCCTGATTTTAAACTTTATCGTATCATTAAACGTTTTAACTTGCTCCCTTAGTTGAAAAATACGTTACTTCGCGAAACGAAAACCATTCATAAATTTCTGAGCCCGCGACATCTACGCAACAATAAAACTTGGGGATCTACTCCATGACCTACCTCTTGGATAGAAACAATACAGACTGCACCGGTTCTCATTCGGCAACAAACTCATTTAATATTCACTTCGAATATTAAATGAATATTATTCAGAATATTCAATTCAGCTGACGACGATAATCACATGATTTTCGAAAGCTTCTGATTACAATTCTCTCGTATCAGTTATCTCGTTTAAACTTCAATCCCTTGAGTTCAATTCAAAGAAAGAATGTCATCAATATAGGGCCCTATGGCCCATCTTTGATGTTGTAACCTTACAATTTTCACCCGATCGAATGACTATTATACTGTTTGGAAAAACTAAAGCAGCGTCCCGCGAATGAGTTCACTTGTTCGAAAAATTGACTTTAGATTGGAGCACCAGCAAGAACAATAGCCCCTCCGCGTCACATAATGAATCATTACGCAGGGTTAATAGAAAATGCCCAAAAATCAGGCTTGAAAGGAAATGGAGAAAAGATGAACTGGAGTTAAATGTGACAATTTTGTCTTTTATGATAATGGAAAACTGGTAGGTTGATAGCACAGTAAAACCGGTATACAGAAACATGCGATTTCCACGGTTTGACAGGGTAGCAAAATTTATGATTAACGGCAGCGAAATTTATGATTTTAGATGATATTCTAGAATTAACATCTGGATTCTGCACACATCTTTCACAAGAGAAACGAACCAAGTAAAAAAGTGGTTATTGCATAGAGCAACATGTCACGGGGAAGCAGAAACTAAAATAGCTTGGAACAAAGACAAGTTTTTATTCGCAGGTCTTAGATCATACCTCTCCTCCAACCGCTACTCCGCTAATATCAAGCTCATATGCCATCGAGATCCAAGATATAATCCACAAAGTGGAGACTGGAGTTGGTAAAATAACCAATGAAAATCTCGTAGATTATGCGACTCTAACTTCAGTAACATAAATATTAATCGAACAACAAAAGTACGAGCTAAATAACAATGCATCGCTCACCTTTCACTGCAAAATGAATAACACAGAAGAATAAAATAGCTGAGTTTCGTTGATAAAAACAGATACATATTGATTAATATTGCCTTTTCTAGTGTAGCACGACGAGCTTTTTGGAGCGCTTTATGAAAGAGTTGAAAGGACATGATCATGAATAATTAAATTGTATTTAGAGATAAATGAAATGTTTGATGTTGCTTGATTCTCTGGACGTTTGAGAACCATTGAAGGTTTATGCCGTGTTATGCAACTCACTAGAGATTGGGAAACAAAATACTGAAAGGATCTTTCTCAATCCACATAAATCATAAGTAATCTTTTGAGCATCCTCCACTTGAAATCATGTTAAATCATATGCAATCTTTTGAACACCCCCCTCCTTGAAATCATGTTAATATTCATGATGATACTCATCACAATAAAATGTTGCGAAATCATTTGAAACGCCTCTTACAATTTTCAGATTTTGAAGCGAGCTAATGTTAGCGACCCCTGATACTCTGATGATAAAAATATTTTCTACATTTTAGGGGCTAGTGGTGAGAGAGGTTAAGGACTCGTTCCCACCCACAGTCCCCCATGTACAATGGAGGGTTTGCCCCGCGGGGCAGTCTTTCCTAGACGGGTTGACTCGTCGGAAATCTCGTAGATCCGTTCCCCCCTTGCTTGTAGTTTATAAGTGTTAATTGTCCTAAAGGGTATATGTCCTGGAGAGGTACGGGACTCGTTCCCATCCACAGTAGCCCTGAAAACTGGGACCACCTGTAGCGGGAAGTCCCGTGTTGGGGTACCTGACTGGATCTCTTGTGATCCGTCCCCCGTTTAGCAGTAATTAGTATATTATGTAATTTAAGGTATTTTGTAATGTAACCAACCGTCCATGTGATCGGGGGTAAAGGGCACCACGTAGTTCAGCCACTCATTACTCTCTTTTCGCTTCCTCCGACTCAGCGAGTTCTGCAGCGATCGTCGACCTTTGAAACTCTGAGAATGATAATCAATCAATCAACAGTTTAATTATTCTCGACACAACACAATCAATTCATATTCAATACCCAACCCACCACTAAAAGGAAATGGATGGGTGCTGCGATCTCAGGCCTTTGAAACTCTGGGAATTGAGGATGAATTATAATTAACATTACATAATCGCTTGGTTCGTTCCAAGAAAAACTGGGAATTGTACAAATTATAATCAACATCACATCAATCGCTTGGTACAAGTTCGTTTAAGCTTTCCATGTTGAAATGAAGATCTAGGTTACGGGGAAATTAGTAAATTGTTCTAAGAAGTAGGATTCTTTTGGGTTCTATTTCATGGCGATTTCCATGGCATGAGGACCTGAATTGTTATCTTCTAGGTTTATTCGCGATGAGATCTTGAAATTACCCTTGTCCGTACTAAACTACGGGCGACATCTCATTTCTCTCCACCCCCATCCTGATCCTAACCCTCACCCTTACCCAAACCATAACGCAAACCCTAACCCAGACCCTAACCTTTGCATAGAGCTGACATATTGCGAGATAAAGTGTCCTGAGATGAGTTGTCGTGAGATGAAATGTCCGTTCCCCCCTTTTTTCTCCGCCCTTGATGGTAAAACACGATCGAAAGACGACCGGAGACTCGAAAAATGAGGAAAAGCAGAATTGCGTCGAAGGTTACAATGAAATGAGACCAATTAACCAATCTGGAAATGTAATTACAGGTAATGTTATCATATCGACAAGATTTGTGCCCCTGGCAAATTTCTTAATTGGTTAATTGGTAGCGCGCGCACCAAATTTATACGAATGCACGTCAATTAAATCATATCTATCTTGGTAAATGTCTTCGCGCGTTACGCAAACTAAAGAATTATTGTGCCACACTCGTAAATGTGGCAAATTTTAGCGGTAGTCGGTATATTTTCACGTTTCACCACACTTTTTACCTCACGTTTTATCATACTTTTTTGCTCACGTTTTAAACTTTTAAATAAAAAGTTAACAATGTTGAAAAACGGTCGAACCGTTGCTAGGCAACATGGGCACATAAGTTGCTGCACGTGTTGAAATCGCGCGCGTATAAAAGCATTTTACCTCACAATACTATCACAACATTCTGATTACGTTGCTCTACGCACACTTCCAACGTTGATTATTAAATACAACCTTTCCTTGCAATCGTGCTGACGACTATGGACATTGGACAAGCTTAACCTCGTTTTGACGTTATGTCTGTCCTTAACAACGCTTGCACTCCTACTACTTGGACTCTTCATCTACTTGATCGTGAGATACAAGAAAGATTTAGCGACCATGATCAACCAACTCGAAGATTCTAACACCGAACTCTGCCTGATGAAGAACGCTACCAACCTGTGTAAATTTGAGTTGAAAGAGCACATGGACCGACGACTGAAGAGAAACGAGAAGAAAACAACGTTGTAGATGTGAATTTTCACTGTCACAAGAGAAAGGAAACAACCAACACACCAATAGAAATCAAATTCAATAGTGCCCCACCGAATCAGACCTGTTCCAATATTCCAAGCTCCCAGAAGTGAAACAGAGTGGAATTCAGCGATGTTATCATAGATCCTCTGAATCTGTGAGCAGATTCAGAGGATTTGGACAACCAACGATTCTGCCGTGAGGCAGGGTAACAGTGGGGGGCGTGAAACACGAACTCACTCATCTGATGTTTTGGTTCTTTTCAACCAGTGAGCCGTGTTTCACTCTTCGTGCCAGCCCTGTGGCATCTCCATGCCACATCTTGGGAATGGAGCTGAAGTTGGTAAGCAACTCCATTTCCGGGAGACACAGCCTCAAACTGAGGGTTGTGTTGGGTCCCACTGCCGCGGACCTGACCCGGCTGATGGTCCAAGGAGTGCGGTCAACTCCTTTTAAATAACTTGCTCAGTAATTTTCAACCTTTCATTGATGTAGATACTCTGACTGATTATAAAAAATCGTTCGGATATTAAGTTTCTGGGGTTTCAGGGTGATATGACGTCACAAATTCATATTATAGTGACAATACTTGACTTAGTAAAAACAACAAATAATGGAAGACAGAGAGAGGGAGAGAGCCCTCCAGGCTCCAGCGGTACAGACGATGATACTTAAACATAATCAGACGATATTCATATTAAGTTCTAGTAAAAGTTGTAAAATAAATCTCCATGGACCTGTAAAAAATGTGACAATTTTGTGACAATAATGCTCTCGAAAGGTCATTATCTTGAGTGGTACTCACCAGTACTCAGTCCTCTCCCGTCCTCTCAACATGCAACAAATTTCTTACAATTTCTGGTTTTGTCAAAGATATGCCATGGACATGTCAAACAACTCACTTTCGATAGTTTAGTCTGGGTTGAGAGAGGCTTGACATTCTTGTCCGTCTCTGCCAGTCTCTTTTCAAGGAGGATATGTGGTCCGATGAGTTTGTTGAAACTCGTTTCAAACAACTGCGCTGTAACGTCGCCAGATGGTATTTTCAGGAGTTTGAGGAGGAAACTGGACGATATCAGGGGTTCTTTGACCTGTTAGAGGGATTGGTTGGGGTTAGAGCTAGGGAGACCATACCTGGTTAGTTGTTATTACCTAAACCCTATCAGAGATTCCTTGATTTGAACACATCATTCAACACCCTCAAAATTAATAGCAAAATTTTATGCAGGGATAGTTTAGGGATCAGGGATTTGTAGACTTGTAAACGCGACGGGAGTTGAGAGATGATGGGAAAATAGAAGATAAGTACCGCTAATTTAATCACTGTTATTTATATATACCACCAAACTTTATCATTGCCAAGTTGGCCAAGTTAGATGATGTGGAAAATGGAATGAAAGGCAGCCGATTCAACTTCATCAATTCATCATTCTAAACCATGAAAATGATGTCACTCTCAACCAGCATTTTATGTACACGTTAATGCACTTGAAGTGGTAAATACGGAAGGATTATGGGCTGGAGTTCTGTATGGTATCATAGACACAAAGCTTGACAGACATATAAGTGTAATGATGTACAAAACACGTCATATTGCACACAAAAATAAATGAATAAATTACAATACACTGTAATACATACAACGTTCATAAACTTGATTTTAAGGAAAAAAAGCTTTAAAACTTGTCAAACATTCAGTATATCTTCAACATGATTTACAATTGACATGAAAAAGAGAATACACGAGAAATTTCACAAAAATCATGAGATATTAAGCTATATTGAAGAGAAATTTATACGGAGAGAAATGTAAAATTTATTAGAAAATTCCACCATTGTTTTTTCTGTGCTCCACATATTAGGTGATAAGGTGATAGTAGTAAGGGCCACGCATTTCTTTATTCCAGTCTAATTAACAATCCAAACATCCCTACTTGAGCTCTTCTTCTTATTTTTTCTCCTCTTCAAAGTCCCATCCTTCAGAACTTTCTTCTTCTTTTTCGTTTTGGTTTGTTTCAAATCACCTACCTCATCTGTCTCTGTTTCACGAGATGCTATTGCTTTTTTTCTTTTTATTTTTAGTTGCTTACAAGTGTAATGATAATTTGTACTATCTTGCTTCCTGAAAATACCCAGATGATGATAGAGGCAGTTCCTAACTTTGATGAGCTGGCCCCAATTCTTTGCATATCTGTTATTGATTTTTTCCCTATATTTCTCGGTGAATTCCGTCAAATCGCTGAATATCGACCTTCCATCTGGAACGGGGATAGCTGAAGAGGGAATATAGTCGTGATTATTCCAGAAAATAATTAGTGCAGAATCAATTTAAAGCCGTGTTAAAGGTACCCTGTCTTAATAACCAAGAATGAAAGACTTGAAACCTAATTTTTGATGCTTCATTGGCGAATTAAAAGCCTCAATACATGTCTAATTCGTAATGATGAAAATATTGTATTGTATACTGTATAGCTAGATAAGGTATATTGTATTACCTATTTCGTTGAGTCGTTTTTCTAAAATCTCCACAAAGCTTTCAATTTGGTCTTGGTTCTTTACCGCATAATATTTACCCTCGAACAATTCAATCCTTGAGGTTGGTAAATACGACTTATCTCCGAGGTACGTGAGATATACTCCCTTTGCATCTTCAGTAAAAAATTTAGTTTCTTTGAGCTTTCCGTGGGTATCCCACCACTCGGAAAGTGAATCCCTGAAGCTTGAACATTCTGAAAGACGCTCTTGGTTCATCTTCATGATCGAGTTCTTTTCCTGTGCATATTGGTCGGGCTCAAATGAATGGGGATAAATTCTGTTGTCATCATAGTGCAAGAACGTCATCATATTAAGCTTGAATAAAGTGATGACATGTTCATATGATTTACATGGAACACAATCTTTTCCTGAGAACTCAATGTTTCGCAGAGAAATATAAAGGTCTTGGAAAAAGGCATCAAATCGGTTGTTTTCTTTGTCCAGCCAATCACCAACAAACTTGTCAATAATCTCAATGTAATCCTTGCTCTTCAAAGACAAAACATCCTCTTTAAAGCAATCAAATCTTTCATATTGTTCCCTCTGGTATGCAATGTCAATTGTATCTTCAAGTTGCTCGACATCCATTGATCTCAAGAAACGATATTTGTACATACATCCGACCTTGTAAGTCATAGCAAAACTCTCGTACACCTGACTCTCTGGGATAGAGCCACATTTTTGTAACAGGATAGAGTCAAGCGTATAAAACCGCTTTTTGTCACGATCTTCAATGGTGGTCCGTAGCTTCTGGATATAATAGAGATCCTCACAAGTTTCGAAAGGAAGCAGGTGACTATTAATCCACCATAATCCGTGTTTCATGCCAACACGGGAGTAGGGGATGCCAATATAGGACTTAACGAAACCACCATTTGGACAAAGTATTGGTAGTGAATATTTCAAAAATTTCATCCATTCCCTCTATGTTGTTTATGATCCAAGAGGCTTGTGCAAAGTTTGATCATTCATTTGAGTCCAGTCGGCTGTGCATGGTTTAATCTTGGAATGTGGAATAATACTTCTTATCTTTTTCACAGCTTTTTTGAATTTCAATGCCATATTTTGTGTCCAACAAGTACAGTTTTTACATTGATGTATTTTTATTTTTCCTTGAACAACATCCTGGAGTTTCTCACTACTCAGGATTTCGAGAGGATTTGGGCTTTGAAGATCAAAATCTTTGAACTCATCTATCAGGGCCTGGGCATCACCTTGATTTTTGATAAAATGTTTCACGAGTTTTGGCTGAACCATAATCGCATCTTTGATAAATTGCAGTGCCTCCAACAACGGCATATCAGGTTGCCGGTGTGAAGTGAGTAAATTCAAACATTCCGAGGGTGGAACATAGTCAAAAAGAAAAAATTGAAAAGCGACCAACGCTCGAAGATCAGGTAAGTTGGCATCACAATCAATGCCAGCAGTTGTGGAGGGTACCACATTATATCTTTGGACCCGAACAACCCATCCCACCGAGGCCTTCGGATGATGATAGTTGTCATAGATTTTGTCAAGTGCTCCAAAGCCAAGTTCGAAAGATCTGTTAAGGAAATCCTCAATCAATATACGGGTTTCATTCATAGCTGTCCCAGCTATTTTCTCCATTTTCCGTTTACTTATGCCAGCTTTTAACCGAATGCTTTCCCCTGACGTACCATTGTACACATCCACATAGTTATTGATCAGCAAGTACGCATATTTACTTTCATTTTCACGATTCTTCACGTAACTGATGAGATTATCATAGTTTTTAAACGCAAGCTGTGACGGTTTGATCCAAGTCCTACACCTTGCATCGTACTTGAACTCCAGGAACTTGTCCGCAAACCGGAGCATGAGCACATGGAGTACTAGCGAGTAGAATTCCACGTATGCCTGCACCTTCAAAGGAACATCCTCCCCTCGGTCATAGGCCTCAACTGCAGCAAAGAAAGCTTCCTTCGTCTTGACTATATCGTTAGTATAGCGAATCAAATACTTGTAATCACTCCCCATGATATGGGTCAAGTAGGTATCAAGGGTGGTGGTGTCGGTCGGTTGGTTCCACCGGATTATCTTGTTGTAAGCAGCAGCGATACGGATTTTCAGTCCGTTTTCCTTGGAAAGCGTGAAGTTTCCCCGAGGGTCGGTGCCGTGCAAAGGTTGCCGAGCATTTCAAACCAAATGCCGGCCTCCGTGAAAGGGAGGAATAACAGGAACAAAAGAACGAACATTTTATTGTGGGCAGGAGAAATAATGGTTTTAAGTAAAGAAACTATAATATACGTAGATATTATGAATTTATAAGTTCCATTTGTATGCATGATTTAAATCTTAACTTCTTAAGATAAGTAAGATAATCGAACGCCCATGTCTAATCTAACATATTAATTCGACAATAAATTCCTCAGAATTCATCAGAGTTAGAGGCCAAATTTTAATATGAATTATGAATGAATACTTTTCGAATTGATGCTTGAGTAACTATAGTTAACATAACAACTATAGTTAACAAGGTACTTAAAGTTACGTCATTCATTCAGTGGGCACATAACTATCACATGGGACAAGAAAACCCCACATTGAACTCCAGAAACCCTTAGACATAAAAACATCCAGACATTAGACATCGGTAAAACAAACGAAAAAGTAATACAGTAACATGGAAGAAACAAAGCAAAATAAACATTTTATAACAAGAATTGTTCCGCTGGTGACGGGAAAATCAAATACAATATCGAGATATTGCTTCTATACATAAAATAATACCCCCCTTTATTAAACTGTACTCACAATAATAAATCATAACTTACAAAAATTCTCAAAATTATAATTATTGATAGTGTACTCACAATAATAGCCCCGTGGATGCTTCAGATAACCCTCTTTTGTAAAACAAAAAGGCCTTTGGGAGAGGGAAAAAATAAACAAATGAGCAGCTAAAATAAGAAAAAATAAACATAACATTGATAGTGTACTCACGATAATAGCGCCCCGTGGATGCCACTCTCCTTGAGAAGTGGCGTGTACTCTGCAAAGTAGTTAGAACTCAGCCACTGCTTTACGTTCTGATGGGTCCAGAACACCACATCCGCAGGGCGCGTGGTGTTGTCAATACGAGCTCGGTTCAGGTAGGCTGGGTCAAAGTTACACTCCCTGAGACGAGATAAATCATAAAATTATTGGGGAGGCGAATAATTATTTGTCATCATTTTAAGTTTTTAAGTTTGTAAATACCAAATCAGAATATTAATGTTTTATTTTAAGTTTCTACTTGAAACTTTCTAGTTGAAACTTCGCGAAATTTCTCTTTTCTTACGTAACTTTCTTTTCTGAAAAGCTGAAACTGTCAAAAACATATTCGTCACATTCTCAAAAACTTCAGCCTGCACTGATATTGCTACATACAGTACATAATAATAAACATATCGTGTGACTTGAGAAGTCGTCTAGACGATACAAGCGGTAACACAGTGTCTTTTCTTGAAAAACTCTTTGAGAATAAAATTCGACTAATATTCTGATGTCATTATCATAGCTGAAAGTGTTGAAATGCGTATTTTCAGAGTACGCACAGAATTCAGTTAACCTCAGCACCTGTAAACTGTCATCACTGGTTTTATTTACTTTATTTACTGCAATACTGATATATAAGTAGGTTGAGTTACTGTAAGAAGGGTACAGTATTTACTTATTTACAATTTAATTCGATAAACATTTAGGTACTTTGGGGAGGAAAATTGTAAATTTCAAAGTTTGAAATTAGTATTGTAAGTAAGTATTCTGATTTCTACAGGCGTTATATCCGATAAAACCCGGGAGTTCTCAACCAAATTTCTTGTCCCCGTGGTTCAATGTTAACCGTAAATACCACAAACCGTCGATCATCACATAGCGGATAACAACTCACTTAGAGAGCCGCAAAATGCCCTCCCACGAGTCGGGCGTTACGAACACCACTCTAAAAGTGAGACGGAATTATTTTGTCATGCGTCTTTTATGATAACATAAAATCTGAAAGTTGTGAAGGGATTATAAATCGAGGATGTATAGTGTATACCTGAGAAGCTCGATTGCTCGCATGATACTGACAGCGTGGAGTCTCAGTCTCACTTTCAACACGTTGAGATCCTGATATGTCAACCAGTTCAACATGCGTCCTGGGAGAGACAATCACAGGTTAGATCAACCAATCACAGGAGACTATCACTGGTTAGATCTGCCAATCACAGGAGACAATCACAGATTAGATCAACCAATCACAAGTTAGAACCGTCAATTGGGTGTGACATCAGTCAAGGGAAGTTGGTGTTTGTCTTCACGAGAAACGTGGCGTTGTCATGAATATGTTGAACTGTTGAAATTATTCTATGATGGCAAAGTCACTGACAGGCAGAGAATTGACAGACATACAGAAATCTTTATGGTACTTAGTAGACAGACAGACAAACAAACATCAGACAGACAAACATTGAAATGTATCAGCAATATTGGCAGACAGACAGATTTTTCACAGACAGACAGGCATGAGACAGACAGACAGACAGACAGACAGTAAAACAGACAACAGACAGACAGACAGACAGACAGACAGTAAAACAGACACCAGACAGAATGCAGACAGACAAGTCCACTGACCGTCTATCATAGCCTCTCTGAAGGCAGGAAGGTACTGTGGTAACCCGATATCAGAGAGCCAAGGTAATACCCATGTGTCACAGGGGAGTTTACCTGGGGCATCCTCCTTACCTGCATTCTGAGGGGAGAGAAATCAGACAGACATCAAACATCAGGGGGTTACAGAGAGGCATCTTCCCGATGTCAGAGAGACAAGGCACCCATGTGTCACAAAGGGAGTTTACCTGGGGCATCCTCCTTACCTGCGTTCTGAGGGGAGAAGGAAGGGGTTTAGGTTTTAGGGGGTTAGGGGGAGGGGTTTTAGGGGGTTAGGGGCATCTTCCCGATGTCAGAGAGCCAAGGTAGTACCCACGTGTCACAGGGGAGTTTACCAGGAGCATCTTCCTTACCTGCGTTCTGAGGGGAGAGGGAAGGGGGTTTAGGGGGAAGGGGTTTTTAGGGGGTTAGGGGGAGGGGTTTTAGGGGGTTAGGGGCATCTTCCCGATGTCAGAGAGCCAAGGTAGTACCCAAGTGTCACAGGGAGTTTACCTGGAGCATCCTCCTTACCTGCGTTCTGAGGGGGGGAGAAAGAGGGGGTTTAGTGGAAGGGGGTTTAGGGGGGGTTAGGGGGAGGGGTTACCAGGAGCATCTTCCTTACCTGCGTTCTGAGAAAGAGGGGGGTCATGGGGGGTAGGGGATAGGGGTGAGTTAGGGGGAGGGGATAGGGGGTTTAGGGGAGGGGGGTTTTTAGGGGGAGGGGGTTTTAGGGGGAGGGGGTTTTAGGGGCCTGGGGCTAGGGGTTTACGGGGGTCTGCGTTTTGAGATGTAGGGGGTTACGGGTTTACGGGGGTCTGCGTTCTGGGGCCTACGGGTAGGGGTTCACGGGACTCTGCGTTCTGGGGGTAGAAAGGGGATTGTAGATTGCACATGTCATTCCGAATCACACAGCTTTGATAAAATCCTGTAGGTGTGAATTATAGTGTGGGGAAAACCGATGTGGTGAACTATGGCATGTGATCACAGCAACCGATGTTGCTAATTATTCACTGTGAATTATGGTGTGATCAAAGTCATGAGCATACATTTCCTTCGTAAACTAGGGGATTTATTTGGTGAAAAACTGATTAGTGATTATATAAATCGTCACAATCTGCAGCAGTAACATTCCAATTGCCCTGCACTGAATATCATACCGTGCATATGCCCGAAAAGTTTGCAAACTTCAATTTACTAATGCATATCAAATTTCAAATTATAACTTTATAAACAGAAAGTGAATGAAATTCGAAAACTTTCTGTAAATTATTCCACATAAGGGGGGGGGGAAGGGATGGGTGACCTTGGTTTAATTATTATGATGGGGTCATATTAAAGTTTTATGGGGTGTGCCAAAAATATAATTCGGAAAATCCCCAAATTTCGCTCCACATAATTGCAGGCATTCGTTGAGCATACCATTAGGGCTAGAACGAGTTTCTTGACATGTAGCGGGTGCTTTATCCCCAACTGCTCCAGCCCATTAATATCCAGTTTGAGGATGTTGGCACCCGTCCAACCGGCTGGCAACTTCTGACCGAATATCCCGAGTCCTGAGGGTCATTAAATTTTAAGGATGAACAAAAAGTAGCTATTTTGGACAAACATGCTCACCCTTTCAGTGCTCAATGATTGATACGATCTAAATCGTATCATAAATTAGGTCTAGGAAGAATGGAAAACTTTGAATGATACTCTACCGTAATATTGGAAAACTATTAAATCTGCTGAATCTTTACAATTAGAAAATTTAAAAAACATACCCTGAGTGTCCATCCACTGATGTAATTTCCAGGTCTCCCAAGAAGCGAAGTTACAATCTTCGATATCACTAAGGAAGGGAGAAATGTTGATCTGCAATCGAAGAACGAAAATTATGTTGTTTTTGAATTAATGAATTAGTCAGCATACATTCGCAAATTTAATGAAAACATTCCGGGTCCTTAAAAATAAGAAGAGACTTGCTCCTTTGCTCCACTGACCTGACATTGACCACCTCCTCGAGAGTATTGACACCGAGCATACAGGGGTACATCACCCGGGACTTATCCACTTGGAGCAGGGAGTAGTCGCCTCGTTGTGACCCGCTGTCCGTGGATTCCGTCTTACTGTGAGGAAAAGGAGATGAAAAGAGGGATGAAAAGGGGATAAGGAAGGAGATGGAAGGGAGGAAGGGACAGGGACACAAGGAAGCATTTATAAAAGGAAAACGTGAAAATACGAAATTAGAGCGGTTATTAAAGCACTTTCCAGTTAATTGCCTACTGTAGTAAAATTCTATCTCAGATGATATGTTTGTGAAAGACTTGGTACAGTATGGATAGGAGTAAAAGAAGCCAAATTATAATTTGAATTAACGAAATATCACAAACATACCCGTTTTTAAGAGTCCCATGTCCATGTCCCCCGAAGACGTTCTTCAACCAGCTCCCTCGTTTGAGGGTGCTATCCTTACTGTACTGCGAGGACTGAGACTCTGTTTCCAGGGATGATAAGTTGGGGTCTGATGCTGCTTTCTTGCCGCTACCTCCTTTGCCGTGTCGAACTCGCTGCATCACACGGCTCATAGACGCGAACAGTCCTGCGATAGAAAGGTTGCATCACACGGCTCATAGACGCGAAGAGTCCTGCGGTAGAAAGACTCTATGGGAACTGTGGGGTCTTTAGGGACTGAGGAACTGTGGACTGTGGGGATCTGTGGGGACAGGAGACTGGGGATATGGGGATTTGTGGGGGTCAACAGACCAGTACAGTATAGACGCGAAGAGTTCTGCGACAAAACAGCCCTTGTCCCTACGAATATGTTTCAAAAAGAACAGAGACGAAATATAATTGAGTAACAAACCAGGAAAGGATGAATTGGTTCCAAGTTCAGACACACGCGTGCGCCTCTAACACTAACAGAAGGCAGAATAACATAATAGTATGTTCTGGTATATAACGAAGTGATGTTTCGGTCGGTGATTTTAACAAATGATTTAACAGTATAATCTGGATTCACTTCAACAGGTACTAAGTGCATGACACAGGGTGTACTAACTGAACTTTTCTGAAAATTTTGAAACGTGACCACCCACCCCTACACTTGGTACATTATACTAACTCTTTTTTTTGAGCTAAAATCGAGGACCACCCCTTAATTACATTAATTAAAAGTTTAAATTGGTACCTTGTGGGAACTACGAGTCAAACTTACCTATAGGTAATTCAGAAGTGCAATAGGTACTGAATAGAAAACACTATAATATCATAATTTTCGATGCAGTTGAGTAAGAAGAAGTATAGAAAACTTTAAAATTAGTTATTAAAGTTTCATTTGATTACTAATTATTAATTTAATTATGTATATAATATTAATCACAATATGTTAATTGTTAAATGATGCTATTTTTATTGCCTTCAAACAATTTGATCAATTATCAAGTAGGTACGGGGCCATCCATAAAGGACGTCCGCAAAGAGGGGGGAGGGGGAGTCTGGCCAATGCGGACGTTTGCGGACGTAGGGGGAGGGGGCGTTTGGCCAAATGCGGACGTCCGCATTTATGTGAAAATTTTGGTCGAATTGGGTGTTTTTCACTTGAAAATAGACGATTTTTCCAGGATTTTGGCTTATATTTTCGGTATTGAGTAAAATAATAAAGTTGATTTTGTTACCTTATTTGAAAAAAGGGCATAAAGATAATGACACAAAAGATTTTCAGTGAAAATGCGGACGTCCGCAGGGGGGGTATTTCAGGTTGCGGACGTTTGCGGACAAGGGGGAGGGAAGGGTCTGAAATAGCCGAAATTTTGCGGACGTCCTTTATGGATGGCCCCTACCCCTATTGTGAATACTGAATAGGCAGATTGCCAATCAAACTCGACAAAATCTAACATATTTGTATAATTTTTTTAAATCTTTATTTTTTGTAATGTACTCAAATTAAGAATCGTTCATTGCCGGTCGTTGTACCTACCTATACATCTGGAAATTTCTATCGAAGTAATTTTCGGCTAAGTACCCGTGATCAATCAACTAAAATTTTCAATCAATCAATCAAACTAAAATTTTATTGTTTTCGACTAAATCAATATGTGATATATCCCTTACAGCACAATATAAGGCCTAGTATGAAGTATCCGACTCAAGAGAGAACAATGGATTGGTTTAAATCTGGTCACAAAATGACTGGGTGATTTCAATCAATAAAATTTTACCAACCAACTTTTTACTTTTTGAGTCAGAAAAATGTAAAGGACCGTAAAATATATTTAAAAAAGTCCTTGGCTATCAAATTTAGTACACTGTACTAACATTTTGGATACAAAATTGTGGAATACCACCCAATTTAGTACACTGTACTAACTGTTTGGTACAAAAAACTTCAAGGACCACCCAACTTAGTACACAATGACTAACTGTATTTCACACTCGGCCGAGACCCACCCACCCACACCCTGTGTCCCGCCTATTTCTAATGAGCGCACTATACTGCAGAGCTACCATATATTATAGGCTCTATATATCATAGGTTTTCACTTTTTAAAACCCCGATCCAGACACCAGTTCTTAGCTATATAATACTTCTTTTCTTGGCAGTTTACAAGGAACTGTACTGTAATGACAGCATGATTGTGGGAAATTATGAATTATTTTGGGCATATAATATGAGAAGTCATTAAAAGTCTTCAGTCGCACCAAATTAATGTTTGTCGTATTACAGATAAATTGTCGTTTATAAATTGACGTAGCTTGCTGCAATCATATATTCATCAAATGACTTCTGTACTAGGCTCATCTTACTGATTATCCTATTACATCGGCAGAAACCACGTAACATACGCGTGTCTTGCTGCTATTCTTCAATGGTTTCATGCGAAGTGCAAATGTTAGAGAGTTACGTCATTATCAATGGTGAGTTGATGACGTCATTATCAGGGGTCAGAATGGTGAGTTGATGGCGTCTCACGCCATTATCAGTGGTTAGAATGAAGAGTTGATGACGCCATCAGTGTAGTTTAGAATGATGAATTTATGACGTTGATACGCCTCCTTTTCAAGGCAAACGGATATTGATTTGACGGTTACCTTATCAGCCGTAATTATCACGAACATTGATATTCACGATGAGGTGGAGGGGATAACACCGTAAAATCACCCCATTAACTCCCAAAAAATAACCCCCGACCAGACAGATATAGAGATATAAAACCCGCACACCAAACACTCCTCACCGCTGTTTCTCTGTCTGTTCGGGAGTGAGTTAGGCGTTGCAGCAGCAGCACTGAGACTAGCAGGAGTGGCTGCCCCCGGGGAGGCTCGTTTGAGGGTGGCTGACTTGTTGGGGGCTGCTATCTCACTGCCACTGTTACTCCCAGGCGAGGAGGGAGTCAGGAAGTGGCGCATCTCACGGTCATCCAGAGTTTTAACCTGGGGTGGGTTCGAGGTTACTTAGAGAGTTAGAGTTTACTTAGAGTTTACAAAACCTGAGGTGGGTTCGAGGACCGAGGTTACATTTAAACCTGAGGTGGGTACGGGTGCGTTGGAGGTTGAGGTGGGCAGGCGGGTGTTTTTACTTGGGTACGGGAGCATTAGTGTTTTAACCTGAGGTGGGTGCGTGGGAGGTTGAACTAGAAACTTGTAATTTCAATTAAATCTGTAAGTTGCTGCAGAATATCGAAATGAGAAAAACCAATGTTTCAGGCATAATGAACTTTTAAACTTTAGAAACAGATGTTCGTTTGATATTTTAAGTGGGACACAATTCAGCCCCAAATAAGGTTACAGATATCAGAAGTTGCAGGTAATTTACCTAATATATATCTGTAGCATCATTAATTAGATCACACAGTATGACGTAAATGTAATGTGACGTCGTTACAATGCAGCGTGGTGAGTTGATGGGCATGGCAAATTGTCTTGTATATATAGTAATAGGTCACTTATAGGATTCCTAGAGATGCAATTATTGTGCTCATTGTACGAGAAGAATGTATAACTTACAATACAGTAATTTTTGTATCGTTTTAAAAATTTCCCAGCATAAATAATGTAATACAGTGTAACAAGATATAGGAAATCGTCCTCTTCCAGGAAATTACCAGGTATAACCAAGAGGCAACACACATTTCACCACTCACACAAGAACAAAAAGGCAGTTTAGCACACCATGAAAGTCACCAGGCCATATGGTCATGCTTTAAATTCAAATTAACTTTGAAACTCACTTTACTAGAATCATTACGGTTGCTTGCACCAGTCTGCCGTCTTTCCATCAAAAGAGGACTTAATTTCCCATCATGGCTTGTCTGGGATTGGTGGTGCTTGGTACTGCCCATGAGAGACTGATGTGACATGTACTGAAATATTGCTTACTTTAGATATATGATGAAGAATTACAATTGCCAATAGGTACCTGGGATACTATAATGATAATTTTTGGGTAGTTTCTTGTGGCTTGAATGTGTTCAATAATGGTGCCTATGGTTTTATCTTGTACTATATCAACAATACACCCATTTCAGTTATGGACAAGAAAAGTTACACTTCTAGAGTTGATGAATTTTAGTTTTTACCTTTCTTTGCCCAGGTGCAATGTAGCTACCCTCTTTTTCAAGCTTTAATTTCAATTTATCTCGCTTCAATTTCTCAATTTCAGTCCCTGACAAAAGAATTTTAGAAAACTGCAAATCCTTATACCCTCAATCCAATCAAGTACCATTATTAGCCATACCAAAATACATATATTGAACAGAAAAATGACCTTTGAAATTGGTAGAAACTTACGTAGTTCAGTTATTATTTTTTCATTTTTAGCTGCACCTGAAAATGTAAAAGGAGTGATGATCAATCACATCTACCTTACAAGAGAATAGAATGAATTGAAGAATTTATTGTTTAATATCAATGCAAGATGAAAATCTTGTTTAATTTGAAATCTTGCACAATTCTCAAAAAATGTCATCAATACCATGAACTAAATCATTTGTGAGGAGAATGGACTTAGTATGAGTCAATTTTTATTCATGGCTCAGTGAAACAGTACAACCCAAGCAAAATAAAATGAACACAATGTTACATGTACCTTTTTGATTGAGCTCAGATATTTGTAAATCATCCAATAAGAATGCAACATGTTTTTTGAGTGCTGTTATTTCATCTTGTTGCTGAAGTATCAAATTATGGAGAACCACTAAATCGTCCTGAGCGATAATTAAGTGTTAGATTGTTAAAGCAAATACATAGAAAAGTCTTAACATTGGGTTTCAAGATAACACAGTTTTCAGCATAAGATTGTTTCAATCAGAAGCAAGTATCAGCCAGGACAAATATTTTCATAACTAATCAAAAACTTTTCAAATAGAACCTAAAATAAAGATATCAGCAATAACCTGTGTAAGCTGCTCACAGTTCAACATGTTGTAACTCAAGATGGATAGACTATCTTTAATGAATCACATATTGGCCTGTAGAAGGGAAACATATGTATTCTAAATTTGGGTTATATTATCGAAGATGGAGAAATAAAAAGATGGAGAATATTACATAATCATGGCTACCTCCCAACAAGCAATATAACAATTACATCCTACAAGTTTGCATTTAATTTGTAAAATTGAACCACATTAAATTAAGTTAATAACTGTGTCATGTTTGGAGATGGTGCTTATCACCAAATTGAATGCTTCTGATGAGAAAATCTAATCCTTCTTTTGCGGTCACCGGTTTCTAGTCACAGCAACAGTGCCGTGTCTCTGTCACCGGGTCCCCAGAGGCAAACTCCTGCTAGCTCGACCCCAAGGACTCCCTGTATATGAAGATTATTGACGAAATATTCCCAGAGATCAATTTTTAAAATCGTTTCAATTCCAGTTTTTCTGGCGACAACCATTTCTTAGATGGTTGGGTCATACTGAAAACACATTTTTCAAAGCAGTGGTGCCTCAATCCCTGAGATATACCACTTCAAAAATGAGAATTTGAAATTTCCGTAACGTTACGGAAGGAATCCGATCTTTTCAAAATGTCAATTTCTCGGAAAGCAAAGGTGGGAGAGTGAAAATTCTTCTTAGATTCATTATTAAGTGAGTTTTAATTCCTAAGATAGGTGTTCAAAACAATAAAAATATTGTAGCAGGTTGAAATATGAACAATTTCTAATTTTCCTTCCGTAACATTCCTTCCGTAACGGAAAATAGGTGGAAAAGTTGAAAAACAAGAAAGTCTTTGGAATTTTTAAAATTTGGATTACAAAACTTCCCCTAGGATGAAATGACGATTTGCTTTGCAGATTACTGGAGTCTCACCAGCCTAAATTGTGAAAATATGCTCAGGTGAAAATTTCCCTCCGTAACGTTTTGGGTGGTTTTGGGCGAATTTCCTTCCGTAACGCATGTTACGGAAGGATTTTCCTTCCGTGACAAATTTTTGGTTTGCCATATTTCAGTAATCTCATGACTATTCTCCAAGAAAATTTCCTGGGAGCTTTAAAGAGATCATATCTATCGATTGTACAAAATATATTTTACAATCATCCTTCGTAGAAAATATTTGATTTTTAGATTTTTTTTCCTTCCGTAACAATTCCTTCCGTAACGTCAATTAGCAATTTCTAATTGACAATTATGAACATTCTTTTTCACTTTATATTAATTCCTGCTCATGAACAAGTCTAATGATAATGATCTATAATATATGGAAGAGCCAGCCATGTGAGGTTATTATTTTTGGATCAAATCATCATTGAACTGAAAATTCCATTTTCTGTCAATCGCTCCAATCCTTCCGTAACGAAATTTTTCTTTTTTCACTGAAGCACTGTTTTTGACCAATATTAGAAAACAATGAGTTAGGGATATAGAAAATCTTCATTGATAACTGGGCCACATGACATATTTAACTTTTCGCTCAAAAATTTCCCACAAAATCAAAATTTCCCAGCAAATTCCTTCCGTAACGAAAAATCAATTCATCAATAATCTTCATATAACAATAAACATACTTACCTATATCATAGAACTGCAACTAGACACGGGAGTCTAATGTCAGTTGCTACCTGGAGCGCTGCAAACTCGGAGAGCAGACAGGGACCAACGCTCAGGCCAAACCCATTTGTTCTGTATTCCCCTCCGGATAAATCCTGTGTGGGATGTCAGAACTTTCCAAATTAACCTTAAAAGGTCACCAGTGATCCATAAACAGGTTGTTCCTCTCAAAACGACCTATTTGTTTCATAAAATGACAAAAGTGGGGGTTATCCCTGTAAAACTTAAGTCTGCCAAAGAGTATGACTAAACTGAGTTTACCATTCCGGTTTTCAAACGTTATGATGAAATCACCAATGAAATGGGAGGGACAGCTCTGGGTCCTTAAGAAGTGACAAGGACCCAGAACTGGCAAACTCACAAGCCGGGTACTTCCACGTGTTCAGGGATCCAGTATTATTCTGCTATGTGAGTCAGGCTGATATGAATCAGAACCTGTCTGGAATAAACCTGGGGAATAAACCTGAGGGCGATTAAATGCTTGATGCTCCGTTAATTATGATGTCGGATGGGATCTTGATACGAAGTATACCCAATCCCATTGTTCCAATGGTCAAATTCCAGTAAAACCAGCTCCAGTGGCCAATTTCCGTTAAATGGTTCATAGCTGAAAATGTACCAGGCGTTCAAGAAAAGTTGATTCAGTTTCTCTTTTTCCGCTAATCTGTCCTGGACAGTTGTTCATAACCTGTGACCTAGAACAATTTCCATAGGAATAGAGTCGCATAGTCGGCACTGGCTGAAAGAAAATATTTCAAGGTGCCGTCAAGTGGAATTCCGTAAAATGCAACCTAATTTGTTATGCCAATTCAGGGAGTATACCAGTGAAAGCTTAAAAGCAAACGAGAAAAAACCATTTTCTCTGGATCTCTGATCCACCTCCGCGATCTAGAAATCCTTACGCTCCTGATTTCATCTGATCCAGCAGCTTTGTTGCTTGCCAACTGCTGCACAGCCTTGTGAGTTGCCAAAAGTTTCATGAAGAAATTGGCGATTGCTTGCTGCTTATCACTCGGTATTAGAGTGATATGCAGAACCTGAGGATTCCTGAGGGGAACCTGAAATTTCTCCTGGGGTTTTCCTGAAGCTGTTAAGGGTTCCTGTTACTTTTATTACCAAGGGGTACCAGATTGATCAAGAAATAGATAGTACTGCAGAATATCTTCCAGCTTTTTAGATAAGAATGCTTCAAATGCTTGGAAATCAGTCTGAACGCGGAGCAGAAGAGATCCCAGTCCTCAGAAAAGTACCCGGAGCAGTTGGCTTCTGTCAGAGAGCAAGGCAGTCTGATAGCCTTGATGAGGTCCGCTGCCAAAAGTGAAAGGTGGGTAGAGAGGATCCGCTGACAAAGGAGCAGGCATGTGAAGCAGGAGATGCTGCCTGCAAAGAGCTAAAGGGGTCCTCAGGTGAGAAACCTGGAATGAACCAGAATGGGTGTCTGGCGTAGAGTACACTGATAACTGCTGGGTTAGTGACCAAGCAGTTCAGGTGAGGGAAAAGAAGCGCAGCCCGAGTAAGTTTCATCCGTGTCAGAAAAGTGTAGAAAATCTTCCAAGAAAACACCGACCTTGAACTAGAGTCAGCTGTTAAAGGATAACGGTGATTTAAAACCTGCGGATGTTAGTCCTGCGGTGTTACGATAAGTTAAATCCTGAGGATGTTAGACCGACAAAATACCTAAGGTAGAATCCGAGTTTACTACCTTAAATCCATGCTAAAAAATATATAAAACCGAGTATGTATCCTGATGATGAAATCCACAAGGATTTGAAGCCGAAACAAGCGCCAAATTAAACTTAATTCGAACTTAAAGCAACAGAGTTACTTCCTGAATTCCTGAGGATGTTAGACCATGATTGATTTCCAAGGGGGATTACAGGGTGTAAGTCCTGTAAATTGAGAGTACCATGGTGTGGTTATAGTACTCATGCTGCCAGTGGTCATCTCTGAGTGTGGACCATGCCTTGTATAGTTCACTAGTAAAAGTCCGCATTGAACAACAGTCTTGCAGTGATAGAAAAACTGCACCAGAATTTCCTGCGGATGTCAGTCCTGTGGATGTGAGTCCTGTGGATGTTAGTCCTGTGGATGTTAGTCCTGTGGATGTTAGTCCTGCGGATGTTAGTCCAGTGGATGTTAGTCCTGTTGATGTTAGTCCTGCAGAAGTTAGTCCTGCGGATGTTAGACCGATAAATATTCCTAAGGTATTATTCCTGCGGATGTTAGCCCTAATTCAATCCGAGAGAATTTTAGAGCCAAGTATCTATCCTGGTGATAATTTCCATGATTTTTTTTTCTTTTCAAGCGTCGAAACCAAAAAAAAATCCGACATCTATTATTAACCTAGATTTTTAGCAACAGAGCTAAATCTGAGGAGGTTAGACCGAATTTGATTTCAAAGGGGATTTCCGAGGCACAAGTCCTGTAGATGAGAGTACCACATAGTACCCTTCCAATTCTGCCACAGATCTTCGCCAAGTGTTGTCAGCTTGAGGTTCAGTTCTGAGCTCCATACTGTAACTTTCCTAACCTGAGAGCTACCTGTGGATGTTAGCTTCTCCGAGTTGTTGGGGTGGCTAGTCCCGCCAAAGCATTATATTACTTAATGTATAATGCACCTCCCGTTGAGCCACCCAGCCCATATATAATATAATATAACAATTTTATTATAGAAATAACACGATTCATTCTATAAAAATTAGCTAATAAACTTCATCCTTCGTTTCCACACCTTATATCCAAGGTGTCCAAGATAGAATAAAATTTCACATTCTAATGCTTCATTAATATTACATACCTTCACAAGGTACCCCCAATCTAAAGTCAGAATTATGAAAATATAAATAAAGGTGAACATAATAAGTTAAATGAGCTAGCTTGAAATAAAATATAGTATGGTTAATAAATAATTGACTGAAATAAATAATTGATGGACATAGTAAGAGTCCAAAATAATAAGCAAAACCAGAAAAATAACGAAGCTGATTTTATCATAATTAAAAAGTACTGTAAATAAGCAATAAAGATACCTGCTAACTATTCAATACTAATTGGTCTGACATAGGTGTTAAAACCTTTTCTAATTGCAATAAATTTGTTTTCTATCAAAAAATTATTAAACTTTGATTTATTTTCTAAATAACCATTTCCTTCAATCTTGTCTAATATAAGTTTTGAAACTTGCCAATAATTGTCAGCATTTTCATGTAAACATTCATTCTTAAAAGCTTCTAAATTACTCTTAAATGCATTAACATCATTTGAAGTCTTAACATAGTTAGGTAACTTATTCCAATAATTACGTACCCTTTCAGGAAGAAAATGAGCTTTCAATTTACAAATATCAGAAACACTAGATTTAACACTTTTATGTAAAATGTTCTTTCCTGACCTACCAAGTCTAAATAAATTTTCACCATATTTTACTTTATCATTTAAGATTTTATATGTCTCGATAAGATCACCTCTTAATCTCCTTTCTCCTAATGTTGTAAGATTAAGTTTCCTCAAACGCTCACTATAGGGTAATAGTCCAATATCATTGACTAGTCTTGTAAATCTACGCTGTATAGATTCCAGCTCTAAAATTGTTGACCAGTTACCATGGCAAGTACTCATATTCCATATTTGAACACAATACTCTAACTTTGGTCTTATTATAGTCTTATATATACGTGTTAATATAGCTGGATCACGAGTAAGCATGTTTCTAGTTACCCAGGCAATCATTCTATTAGCATCTTTAATACAAGCGTTTATGTTGTCATTCCATTTCAATTGATTATTCACAACAACTCCAAGATCTTTTTCAGATTGTACACTTTTTAAGATAACTTTATCTATTCTATATTCATTCATAGGATTCTGATTATAATCAAAGTGCATAACTTTACATTTTTCAGGATTAAACCTAAGAAGCCACAAAGATTCCCAGTTTTCAAGTGATTTAAGATCACTGTTAACAGTTTGTTTGTTATTACTGCCAGCATTCACAATTAGCTTCATGTCATCTGCAAATAACTTAGTGAGATTATTGATACCATCAGGAAGATCATTTATATACAGTATAAATAACAAGGGGCCCAAAACTGAGCCCTGTGGCACACCAGAAAGTACTCTTCTAAGAGATGAATAGTTTCCCCTAACACAAGTACGCAACGAACGTTCACTAAGAAAATCCCTCAAAATAGACAATGTTGAGCCTTTGATGCCATAATTTTCCAACTTAGTGAGAAGCCTGTGGTGAGGAACTGTGTCGAAAGCTTTGCAAAAGTCAAAATAAAACAAATCTACAGGATACCCTGAGTCTAAAAGTTCAATTATGGCATCAACAGTCTCCAATAAATTTGATAAACATGATTTGTTGTCCATAAAGCCATGTTGGTGTTCATTTATATCATCCCTAACAAATTCTAAGACATGATTCCTAATGAATTTCTCATAAATTTTACAAAGAATACACGTTAAGGATACAGGTCTGTAGTTGAGAGGATCTGTCTTTGCATCTTTCTTGTGTAGACTTATGACACTTGCAACTTTCCATAATTTAGGAATTTTCTGCTTGCTAATGCAGTTATTATAAAGCATGGTAAGGCTCTTCACAAAATCAGGGTTTCCCGTAAGGGCTTTCAGCAACTTAGGGTGTATATTATCTGGACCTGAGCTTTTGAATATATTCAAGGACTTCAATTCATTAATCACATCTTCTTCAGAAATGCTAACATCAGAAATGATCTTGTCAGGTGTTTTGTAACAAGATTCAGGCAGTGGGCCATATGGTTCATTTGTAAACACAGAACTAAAGCCATCTGCAAAACATTCAGCAGTTTCTTTGTCATTTGATGTCAGTGATCCATCAGTTTTTTTCAATACTGTTACAAGTGACTTGACATTTCTTCTAGAACGCAGATAAGAATAAAAAGCCTTAGAGTTATGCTTCAGATCATTTGTTATCAGTTTCTCATATTTAAGTTTAGCCTTCAATTCAACTGCATCTAATTCACCTTGCTTCATGAGGGCTGCATTAAGGTTTTCCATAGTAGGGCTTGCATTGAAAATACCCCAAAGCTTGTTTTTGGCTCTGATAGCACGCTTCAGAGAGGAATTTAACCATGGGGTACTGTTCTGATCATTGTTTCCAGAATAAAATTAATTTTAAAATTAATTTTAACTTACTCTTATTATTTTGGTCAGTAATATGGGCAAAAGTATAATAGTAGTATGTATCAACAATTTTGAAGAATAGAATAATTCGCCAGGCCAGAATTCAGCGTCCGCGTCACGTGCAACCTGATTCTCATCGACGCAGCTCAGTTTGCCTTAATGCCTTAACCAGCGCCCTATTCTGCACGCTCGTAAGCACCTGGTTAGGTGAACAGCTCAGTGCAAGTGCAGTGCAACGTTGCTCTAATTAGGACACTGCGGGTCTCGCGTACCGCGTGCGCGGCACTGCAAGCCCTTGCCAAACACGCATATCTCTGTTTGCGTTGCACGGCGCGCTCCCTTAGGTCTAGGGCAGTGTGGCGGCGCGCGCGCTTACGCATGCCTATGTCCTATTTGCGGGCTTAGGAAGGCGAGCGCCAGCCCCTGATAAAGGGAATTAATGAAAAACTGACGCTTGGACGCGATTTATGTTTCCCTAACCAGGGGCGTCACGCCGCGCACTCCGTGCGCGAAACTAGGGTCCTGGCTAGGGCAAGATTCATGTCAGCAAGTTGCTGAAAAATTGATTCAACCATATGCCGCGCCGCGCGGTGCATAGGTGAAACGACGGCGTGTTGCTGAACACGTATATCCCTGTGTGGCTCCCGCGGCGTGCTTCCCCGCCCCGTAGAGAAGCGCGCAGCGCGTACACACACCTATGCGGGCTTAGAAAGCTTCAAGCTTCTGATTTCATCTTTTTTTTGTATCAGTTGATCCAATGAATCATCAAATCTAGCATTAAATCCAATGGTTAGTGCTTAATTGCTTGAATATGAACGGATTTAATGGGTTAGCATTGTTAATATTTGCAAGTGTTTTTACCGTTATGAATGAGATATCTAGGTAATTTATCTATTGGTGTTTTTTATTTAAAATAAAGCTTATTACACCTAATTTATCATTTACAATTTATAGTATCCCAATTGGCACCATTTAAACAAATTTTCCATATTCTAAGATAATGCTGCATCAGCATAGCAAATAATGAAAACTTTAGCAAGAAAATCAGCTACAATTTCCCCATTTGGTACTCATAAACAAAACCAATCTTTCAATTCTGTTGAAGTCCTCATTTTAGCAACGGCTTGTGTGTTTCCTTTCCCCCAGAATTTTACAACTCTTTAAGATGTTGAAATTATGCCCTTATTGTGAAATGGCTCCATTAAAAACACTCCAAATCCTACTTCCCAAGATCCAACACCTAATTATATATTATAGAATACATGGCCATGAATTCGTGTTACTGACGAGCACATTACATGTATTGTTCATTGAGTGCAACTCTATTACTCTATTAGATTGTAAAATGGGATAAAAACTTGATTTACTTGTTTCACAGAATTATATGTTTCACTGCACATGAAGCAGAGCCATGATGACCTCTTGCATGTTTTCATTTTATCAATTTGATTGATTGAACCAACATCTATGTAACATCATTTAGAGTTCAAACTTATGAGTACCCATTGGTAATTTGCAGTTTAGGTACCTACTAACTCCACTTCAAAAAGTAGGTTGAGTCTATGGCTAAAATGGCGTAAAAAGAAATGCTAGATTATGATACAAGGAACACTCTTGGTGAGTTTGAATCACAGTTTTTCTGTGATGGCAGATCTCAGTACAAAGACCTTATGTTTCTTATGCCCAATGGACTGATGATATCTCTGAGGGTGTCAGTTTCACTAACATTTGCTGATGCCAAAAATCAATTGTGGAAACAAGCAGAAAACCTTCCTGGCTATGAAACCCTTTATAAACCTAATCGTTACGCCCTCAATTGCTATAATAGCAGACTTGAGAAAGAAGAGATATTTGATGAGACAATAAGACTCCAAGAATTCAAAATTTTCCGGTCAATTTTATTAGTAGTAGAAAAGATTGGAGATGAAGATGAGAAAGTTTTCAACAAGAGAGTTGGCTCTATTATTTGTCTACCCATTTTCAAGGTATGCTACCATTTTTTGATTTCTTCTGGGACATATTACTTGCTTTTTTCCACTCAATTGATTGATTTGACTTCATTATGCATGAAATTTTCTTCTTCATATAGTCTCATATATTGAATTTTAAACCATTTCAGATTCAGAATATGAAGGAAAAGGAAGAGAAAGACTTTCGTCGAACAATCCATCAAATGTGTGAAGAAGTTGTCAAAGAAAGGAAAAATGAAGAAATAGTTCAACGGATGGAGGAAGTATTCCCTCCTGATATGGCACCTGGTAGAATTCCAGTTGATATCTTAGAAAATACTGCAAAAATAAAATTCAGAGTTTATCTTGGACGTTTTCAAAGCCAAATACCTTGATGAGGATAGATGTTGAACTTGAGTATTCACCCATGGAGATCATTCAGCTTGCACTGAACAGATGGCTTGAACTCAATGAGATCAGCCATGGAGAATGTGATCCAGAGCTGTACTTCTTAAAAGTTTCAGGGAGGGAAGAGTACCTGTATGGGGACAGTTTGATTGTGTATTTTAAACATGTTCAGAAATGCACGACAGACAATGGGTAAATGTTATCCTTATCAGACGCATCCCTCAAGGATATTCTGGCAGATAAGGGTTTCCAGAGGTGCTCAAAAATGAGGGCTTTTGGAGAGAGAATTGCAGTGTGGGCTCTAGAAAACTCGAGATCTGTGGGACATTGAAGGAAAATTCAGCATAACTGTGGGGAAGGCAACATGTGTTGGGGGAAGTATGGTTCCAGTACTTCGGTAAAGAAGCTTGTACTCATATGGAGGAGAGAGTCTACGTTCCTTCTCAAAACTGAATGTAGTGAACATTTCAACTTGGTTTGTTGTAAGAAAACATGGCAACTAATAACAAAGTAGTAGAACTTAAACCATTGATGTATTATGTATTTTTGAATTTTTAAAAGCCCGGAATTTGTTTATTTTTTCTTTATCTATTTTTTTGGGCCCCAAATCAAAAATTATTAGCTGCAGGAGGGGCCCTGGGGAACCCTGGGAAACAAGCTGGTCTTTTACATTGACATCCTTTCTCCCCCAAAAAGTTTTGGGTTTGTGTGCTCTACTCTACCAAAAAAAAGTAGGATAAGAATTTTTGTCTTTGTGATAAATTTCTTATTAATTCTTTTCAAATTTATGTTTATCATATCATGCTGTATTATATACGCTCAGTAATACAGCATCACGTGGAATGTTTCAAATATAGGATTACATACAGCGCCTTATTAAACTTAACCAAACTGAAATCATCATTTCAGCAATCAATTGCATGGGCCAACATCCCACTCTTCGATTACATGGGGATGTTGAAATGTAACGAAGTGAAGTTAAGGATGTGGGATTGCCAGCAAGTGGATGAGACATTCAACTACATCGGTTTGATTTGCTTTCATTTCTATATCTCATGCTGTGGTTGAGTGTGAAACCTCTATCATAGTTTATGATGGTAATTCTGATCACATTGGCCATCTTTGTTCCTAGCTCTGTCAGTTCTTTGCCGATCATTCTCGCATTACCGGGCATTACCGACTTTTTCGTGAATTTAGCCCCCCAGAAGTTCTCCATTTCGGTACGAATTCCCCCTCCTAGGCACAACGACCTCCAACACAAAAGACGAGTGCATCACACTCACCCTCCTCTTCCACTCCAACCTCACTAACGTGAAGTACCCCGACATGAGACGGATATGCGAACTGAGTGCCATGCTGACTAAGGAGGCTCATGATGAGAGTGAGCGGCTGATAACCAAGCATGGCATTGAGAAAGTCAGGGCCAACGATAAGGTTTGTGATTTGTGTGATCTGGCGGTTTTAGTCGTGTGTATTCAGTTTATTGTGGGTTTATTGTGCTACTTTGATCCCTTCCCAATTATTTGTAGCAAAATGTTTTCGCACATCTTGTGGACATGATCATCAAGATGGCCTCATCAAAACCACTCACTTTTGCTGACGACACCAAGCTCCTACACCAGATTATTACCATGTTATGTAAGGGTTGCTACAGAATGATCTGGATCAAGTTGTCAGTTGGTCGCTGAACAACAATATGGTGCTCCACCAGGATAAGTTCGAGGTCATGAACTGCCTCAATAACTCATACCTTCAGAAATACCCTTCACTGCAGGCTGAGGACAGTACACAACTTCTGATGGTAACATCCTGCAACCGACATCATCCGTAAGAGATCTTGGTATCCTCATTACCGATGATTGTAGCTGGACTCTGCAGGTGAACAATGTTGTCAGAACTCCCGAAAAATGGCATCGTGGGTCTAGGGACTTTCCGGGATAGATCTGAACTGACAATGCTGACCCTCTTCAAGTCCTTAGTGAGAGTAGATTGGAGTACTGTTGCCTGTCTGGGACCCTCATCTGATAAAGGACATTCAAGCAGTGGAATCAATCAGCGATACTTTACCAAACGCATTGCTGGGACTAAGGATATGGATTACTGGGATCGTCTGAAGAAGCTAAGGCTGATGTCTCTCAACGCAGAAGAGATAATACCATTATCCACACATGGAAGATTCTGCAAGAAAAGGCCCCGAACAGCACAAATTTGAAATTCTACTGCAATGAACGTCTTGGAGTCCGAGCAAAAATTCTACCATTCAATTACAAGGCACAGCGCTCGGTGTCAACTGCATATGACAATTCATTTGGGGTAAAATCTGCTCGGCTCTGGAACTTGCTCCCGAAGCAAGTCAACACGGTGAAGAAGCTAGAGGCATTCAAGATAGCCCTGGGAGAATTCCTCGCCCAATACCCGGATAAGCCACCGGTTCCAAGGTTACACACCTCAAACAGCAACTCCTTACTCGACTGGAGCTGTGAACGAGGAAATGGAGTACGTGGACATCACTGATCCCAACTGCGATCCCTGCTAAACCCTTCAAAATGTATCAAAATGTATGTATTGTCACGATACAGCCATTTACGTACAGGATGGAAAATCCAATTATTTCATTCAAAGCCATCATAATAACTATCATAACATTTGATATCAGATCAAAAATATCATTTATTTTGAGCATGAATTGACTAAACAATCCCCATGATTCATAAAACGCCCCACTACAGACTCTCTCCATACCATTGAGCATGGCGACGATGCTGAGTATCTCGTTGGAACACATGTACTCGGTGCTGGTGATCGTCATCTTGGAGAGGGAGGGGTCGAGGGGGAACTCGGCCATCATCCCGCCCAGGTCCGTCAGTTCTCCGTCCTCACTTAGTGCTTGCAAGTAGTTGAGTAACTCCAGAGCTCGCATCAGTGTCTCGGGCGCTGGAAAGAGGGAGGGTTGTTAGAAGAGTTAGAGAGGGGGGATCAGAAAATGGTATTCATTTTTCAAGGAAAAAAGTTATGGCAGCAAATATGGGCGGCAATTTGCCAAGGCAGGCTATTGAACATATGAGCTGTCATCCATTTACCTGGGGGGTCCATGAAGTCGAAGTGAACCAGATCGTCGATTCCCATCTTTTTGAGCTGCAGCACGACAGTTCCGAGGTTAGATCTCAGGATTTCAGGATATGTATTCTCCTGCATTTCGCTGTTATACGCCTTCTCTGTATACAGCCTGAAACACTTCCCAGGACGGGTCCTACCCGCACGGCCCGCGCGCTGCTGCGCACTCGCTTTGGATATAGCGGTAACCAGCAACGACTCCACCCGGATCCGCGGGTTGTAGACTTTCTGCTTGGAGAAACCCGGGTCTATGACGAACACCACTCCGTCGATGGTAAGGGAGGTTTCCGCGATGTTAGTAGCAACGACACACTTCCTGCCGACTTTACCGTTCCGAGGGGGCGGAGGGGGATCGAATATCTTCTGCTGCATTTGAGGGGGAAGGGTGGAGTAGAGGGGGACACACACGAGAGGTCCCACGTCATTGCCGAAGTTCTCTATCTCCTTCTTCATTCGCTTACATGCCTCGTCAATTTCCTTAAACGCAGAAATATTGTAGATGACAAACATGGGAGTATAACGAATAGAGTTTTAACTTTTTAAGCTCGAAATTTCATGAAGTTTCTTATATTGGTAGTTCATTAGTTCACTCCCCAGATAATCCATTAAAACACTACCCCACTCTACCCCCACCCACCTCCTGTCCAGTAAGGAAAAGCAGTATGTCCCCTGCCCCCCCCTTATTAAAACACTACCTCTCTCTAACCCCACGCACCTCTTGTCCAGTAAGGAAGAGCAGTATGTCCCCTGCCTCCCCCCATTAAAACACTACCTTCCCCTCCTCCACCCACCTCTTGTCCAGTAAGGAAGAGCAGTATGTCCCCTGCCTCCTCTTCGCACATGTGTATCTGCAGCACTGTCCTGATGGCTGCCTCCAGGTAGTCCCTCTCAGGCTCCGGAGTGAAGAATATCTCCACCGGGTGGGTCCTACCCGGGATGGACATGAGCGGAGCGTTGTCGAAGTACTTCTGGAACTTGCCGGCGTCCAGTGTAGCGGACATGATCACCAGCTTCATGTCAGGACGGCGTTTGATTACCTCCTTGAGCACACCCATCAGAATGTCGGTGGCTAGCGTCCGTTCGTGAGCCTCGTCCATCATTACCACCTGTTAAGGCGTTTTGATATGAATCAAGATTCAAGAGACGCAATTTAAGAAATGAAGAACACAAGTCGAAACACGCCGGAGAGTATTTTTGCCACAGAAATACGAAGGCGAAAAGCCGCAAATCCACCAAAAGATATATAAGCGGAAACAGTAAACTAACCTTGTAACTATCGAGCATGGGGTTGGTCATGGCCTCCCTCATCAACATACCATCTGTCATGTACTTCAGTATAGTGTTAGGTCCTGTCACGTCCTCAAACCTGATCGTGTAACCGACCTCGTTTCCTGAAATTGGGCGTTATGTGAGGGAATCTAAAGTAGATACCTGTAACGTACGGCAAGGTTCATTTGATTTTGGAACACACCATTTTTTATTCGGATTTTGAAATATTTCAATTCGTTTTAAATCAGATTTTAATTTCGTAAGATCGTACCTAGTTTTACGTCCATCTCTTCGGCTACCCTGGTAGCCACGCTCATAGCCGCCACTCGCCTGGGCTGGGTACAAGCCACACAGTGCTGCTTCTTACCAGCCACCTCGGGGAGAACGTCCACACACCACTGAGGGATCTGAAGTGGGGAGGTGTTAGAAAAGAGAGACAGGTAATGGATAATGGAAGGAGATAATCTGATATGCGATCATAAGCAGGATTATACCCCTCCCAAGCTTGTTTTGGCGACCGTGTAAGTTTGGTTATACGGTCTCCACTGAATTACAGTGCAAAAAAGCTTAAAATCAAATCTGATTTTATAAAGGAGCACTCCAAAATCTACTTAAGCGTTGAATCCGGACGAGGGTCGTCAGACCCGAGTGGGAAGAAATACTGTTGTTTGGTCGGAGAATAGTTGGTCCGGGGTCCCAGCTGTTTCCGGTCGGGGTATAATCCGGTTCCATGATCTCAGCTGTGACCGTATACCTTCGATAATGAACTCGGCACGCCTCGTCCATTATCCAACTTACACAGTCTCGGCTGTCGCCTCGACCATGTAAGTTGCGGTATACGGTCACCACTTCGACATGTAACCGCTTATTATAATGTGAAGGGGGAGGTGTTAGAAACAGGACACCGATGTATAAGGGATAAGAAAGAGGGATACTGGAGCGCGAAACTCTGGTGCTCTCTGATCTCTCCCCTCCGGCACATTCCCGGGGCATTTATAGTGAAGAAGAATATAAGGGCTCTCCAATTTGTTTACACTTCATTCACCTATTCTACAATACATACCCTGACGATTTCAGAACCAACCTGAGTAGTTTTACCAGAGCCCGTTTCTCCGACCAGCACCACAACTTGGTTGTTCATGAGTAGCTCCATGAACTTCTCCTTGTGTTCCCAGACTGGAAGCTCCATCCGCTTGTCCAGTAGTTTGTGGTACTTGGCCGTGTACGGCAGCTTGGTGTAGGGGTTCAGTGCATCACGGACACTGGGACAACGACGCATGGTCAGAGGGGATGGAGTGAGACAAAGTAAGTAGCAATGTAAATTGTGTCAACAAACTAACAAAGTAACAAAGCGGAAACAGGAGATGCTAGAATAAAAGACCGTATGAAATTGTGCGTTAAAAAGTGGCAGGCAAATAAGATATATTCATTAAGTTGCTCTTAATCGCTTAATTTCTCGGACTTGTTCATCATTTTATGTAGTGAACTGGATACCTAACTTCGCTATTTTATGCAGTGAAATACATCCTGGATTCCTAACTTACGGTTTGAGAGTGTTTCCGGGTCCCATGTCCAGTCTCCGTTTCCTACCAGTGGTAGAGGCCCCATTTTCAGCAGGTCTCTTACTAGACATCTCCCCTCCCCTAAGCAGGTGTAATTTGAATTTGAATAAAATGTTTACAGCACAATGACAATGAATATATTTTCTCGAATTTGTATGAACGAAGCTTCAAAAGTGATAGCTAATGGAATGTTAATCGACTAATGCTAAACGATTGGACGAACTTATGTCTTTGTACAGATAATTGCTAAACTAGCAATTATCACCCTCCCGTGATTATAATTCGGGTGTGATAATTATTGATATATCTCCCTTTAAAACTACTGTATAGTGGCGCGCGCAAAAATTTTCTAAAGGAGCAAATGAAGCCCAAATATAAAACCAAATCCCGAAAAAATGAGTGCAGAAAAAACTTGAAAAGAAATTTTGATAATGGAGCACTTGCAAATCTATAAAGGCGTTCAATCGGGACGAGGGTCGTCAGACCCGAGTGGAAGGAAATACTGTTGTATGGCTAGCCCCTGGCTGAATCCTGAAGAAAAGAGCTAGAATCCTGATGTAGGCAGCGTAAATACCGAAATCAGAAGCAGCTAGGTCTAGCCAAGTAGGGTCGGGTGATAATACAATTAACTAACTCATGGATCGTGTTATATCGAAAATTGTCAAACTCGGCTGACGCCTCGTGTGATAATTTTCGATATAACACTCCCCTCAGTTAGTTAATCGTTCATTATACAATTATATCAGACATCACATAAATATCAATGAACAGAGATTATTGAGACTTCGATGGAGAGGCCAATACATAATTATTTACTTATTTCATTAGTTCTCGGAATTTCAATCATAATTAAAAGTTCTAACTTAAGTAGTATCTGGTAAGAGTTTAAATTCAAAGAAACACTGACTAGATAATAAAGCACGGTGAAATTTGAATTATACGATACAAATAGAATAAGAGTTATACATCAAACGGGTCAACTCCAAATAGTTCCAATAGATCTGAAAATTGCAGTATTTATAACTGTCCATTTAGATTTTTATAGATCTCAGGCGAACTCAAACTTTAAAATATTTCATCAACATACGAAAGTCGATCCTATACAGAAGAAGCTGATGCCATTTGCACTGACGACTGATTTCTTCCAAAACTTCGCTTAAAAACTTCATAACAGGCGATTACAGAGATCATGTATTCTTATGAAATAGGTACTCTGACACCGCGTGCTATAACTGATTGATCATGTGAGTGATATTGATTTTTTCCTCGTTAGCCTTATTGACATCATCCCCCAAACTGTCAGCGTACTCCTGCATTATGTCCTTTATCGGTTGCATGCTCTCCCCCTTGAGGGTCAGTAACTGCTTCACCCGCTCCACTATGGAGGTGATCCCTGCCGTACAAATGCTGAGGAGGATGTAGTTGAGTCTCTGGAGGGTGAAGAGACCGGCGTCCAGTCTCTTCATGTAAAACTCGTTCTCCTTGTCCTCATCTACCTCCTCCTCCAGCATCTCCTTCTCCTCCCTGATCTCTTCATCCACTGACTTAGCCCGGCCCAGGTAGAAGAGGTGGAGCTCAATCAGCCTATCCACCTTCAGATGGTCCTCCTCAACGAACTTGTTCATGAGTCGCTGCAGCTGGGATCCTGAGGTGTTCCTCAGGAGGTGCGAGATGATGGAGGTCACGTGCTCAACCCACTCCATCTCACTGAACCCACCTCGCTTAGCCTTCTTACCCGGGGTCTTCATGAAGCAGGGGAATAAGGATCTTAGACCGTACACATCGATAAACTTAGCACAGCAGTTGATACCTTCGTCTCCTTGGAGTGCGAAGTTGAGGACCTTGAGGGCAGGAGGACGGGACATCTTCTTCTCCCTCAACATGAGGATCATCAACTCCACCCCCTCCCCCTTGAGGAAGATGTCCCGGTTAGCAGGGGCTAGGAGCGCCAAACACAGACTGTCGAAGAGGTTGTGCATCATCTCCTGCTCCTCTGCTAGTTGGGGATTACGTCTCTTGTAAAGGGCAAGGGCTTGCAGCATCGTGTCAATACCCTCGATATTACCCAGGGATGATCGGTTAGAGGTCGATGATTGGAGTAATACTGCAAGAAGTTCGGAACAGTACAACTTGTTGGCGTCAAATGATCTGACTTTGAGTCTGTTTAGAATCCACAACAACAAACCCTGCTTGAACGCATGTTCAGCAAGGTCAGGGTCTGCTTCAACCAGATTCTCTGCAATGCCCAGGACATTGTGCAGGCCCTTGGCTTCATCTTCATTCTTTTCGTCCAGTGACTCCAGAACCTGCAGTAGTATCGACATGATCTGATTCTTGACGAGTGCCTCCACTAACACCTGCCCTGCATCCATAGCCTCGCTGATGATATCAGTGTCCGTAAGTTCGTGTAACAAGTCCACCACCCCCAACACAATGTCACTGTTAGGATGAGTGAGGAGGGATATGACCAGAGTCACTCCGCCACACTCCACTAACACCGGGTACATCTGGGGCTGCGTGGCTATAGTCAAACACTTCCCTATCTCCACATGCAACTCTATCTCGCTGTCCATGAACCGCTCCGGTTGCTCCGTGTGCTTTATCCTCAGTTCCTGGTTTTTGGCATGTTTCTTATCCAAGTTTAGGATCATCTTCCTGACCGTTCCCTCGTCCAACTCCACAGTATTGTCCTCCTCCAGTTCCATGACCAGAGCCAGTCGCTCCTCGTCCGTCATGTCCTCATAGTTCTTCTTCTGGGGGGCGTCCACTGCCCTCTTCTTGAACATGCCCTCAAAGTCACCATCAGCTTCGCCATCAGGGCCACGTTTCAGAGTTCTTTCCGGCTGGAAATCGAGCAGTTCCTCAATGTCCATGATGCGTGGCTTTATTAGTCAACCTGATATCAGGGTCACATTTCAAATACTTATCTAGAAAGTTGAACGTTAAATTAAAAGCAGGAATGAAGGTAAATGATTGAATTCGTAATATCATATCTATCATGTACATCAAAAACATAATGGTAAATGAAAATCACAACATTGATCATTGATAAGCTAATATTAAACGTAAAATCTAAAATTATTGTTTTGGGATTTTCAAGGCAGGAAAATTTACACAAATGTTTGTATTTTCTCGATGCTAGAAAATTGTTAATCTTACAGAAATTCAAAAAAATCAATACAACTGCACAGAATTGAAAACCCATTTTTTTCAATAAGTTAAAACCCCCAGGCTCAGACTTAGATCAACTTAAATTCGGTAAAACTTAAAAGAAAAAAAAACATAAAATGCATTACTTTCGGTCCTTTTTATCAGTAATCCTCATAATGGGTCAGTTTGTAGAGCAGGGCTTTTCCTTTGTTGTTTCCGATACCGATGTAGCCTGAGTTGGGCGAGAAGCTAACTGAAGTGACGTTTGCTAGAGGGGTGTTGGCAGTGGGCCAGTTGGGCACACAGTGCAGTGTGTGCATGTTTATCAGACGCAGTGAGTCTTTTACTTCCTGAAATAGCAGGAATGATTACTTCATGGGGTTGTGTCACATTCTTAATTCTTACGATAGGAGGGGGCTAGATATGACTGTCGACATATATGATATGAAACATCCACATCCTGTCATAGGTGATCATGTTTATAGTAAAATCTAAAGAAAGACCCTGGTTATCCTTAACCGGACTCTCACCTTGCTTGAAATAGCCAGCAACTCTCCTGTCGAGTTGAAGGTCGACCTGTCGATTTCTGTAGTCAGGTTCATGACCGCTCTGAGCGGTTTAGCGCTGGTCCTGTAGATGTCGTCCATGTTGTAGATGTTGACGACCCCACTGTCGCTGCCAATAGCAACGTGACGTAATGAGTGGGTTAGTGACGTCACGTGCAGTGCTCCGTCGTCCTGAGGGGTAGATTGCATATAATGAACAAATTCAAAGTCCACAGATCAAGAAGATGTTCATTGTTCAAGTATAGAATAGATTATTTTGTCATTGAGATATACGCCTTCTACATTCTAGAGCCTAGACGTTATTGTGTTTGGGGTACAATTTGCCTTTATACAAAATTTTGCTGCTTTGAATTTGAAAACTATCATATTTGAATATCATCAATAATTCTCAAAAAATACACTTGAAGTTTACTAACCTGGAAGTCACTGATAGGCTTCCACGTTCTGACATCCCAGAGAGTGCAGAATCCACCGTGTCCAGCTGTTATCAGCACTGTATCAGAGAGGAAGGCACTGCAGTTTATTCGAGTCCTGTGGTCGATACACTTGACGAGTTGCTTGTCCTTAGCGCTGAACACCGCAAAGAGTCCCTCCTGTCCCTGGAATCCCAGGAATTCACCATTTGCAGACATGACGAAGTTCTTGAAGTGAACGTTGGGCTGATTCCTGATACCAGCTATCTTCGTGGCAACACACTGGCTCAGGTCGAAGGTGAAGAAGTGGGGTCTCTTGGATCCCAGGATTATCTCGCTCCCGTCCCTGGTAAACCTGGCACACTCCACCGGGAAGTTAGCGAAGTGGTGTCGGTGCAGGTGCTTGTTGTTCTCGCCATCCACCTCAAAGATATCCAGAGACTTGGAGTACCCCGAGACAAAAGCAACTCTAGCACCGGGGTGGAACTCCATGGATTTCACGATGCACTGCGCTGACTTGCGGGCATTGAGGTTCTTACACCGGCTAACAGTGAGCTTGCTGGAGGGCAGTGCCTTGCTGGGCTGGGTCATGTGACCCGCAGTGGACAGGATCGTGGATTGGGCGGGCGGCGCTTCACGGGTAGTCCAGCTGGGGGTGCCGTGGATCTTCTTAAACTGAAGAAGGAGGGAGGGTAATTAGATGAATGGGAATTGCGTGTAGAGTGTAAACAGAAAATAACTTACCCACATCGTATCGACTGATACACGGTTAATTACCGCATGAGATGGAGCATTGTAACACAATCTCTCTAAACACATTATAATATCTCACCTGGTTCCTGAGTTTGCTCTCCAGTCTGTTCCCAGTGTACATTCCTCCTGGGTCCCCGCCACTAGTCTCCGGACCCCCTTGCTTGAACTTCTTGGTGATGTTGCCGTCCCCTAGGTTGATCTCCCTGGCTGCCTCCACCTCGTCCTGCCACACTACACGCTTCTCACGCTTCTCTCCTCCTCTGTCCAACACGTACAACGTTTTCTCTGAGAGAGAAACAAGAGTTCAGGGGGAAGATCTGTTATTTCAAAGGAAATCTAAAATTTTCCAAGATTCTGTTTTTTATACATCACATGATATGATCAATCAGTATTCACTAAAGAATAGGATACTGACATAGGTGCCAGGTGCGCCAAACGGAACAACGTATCGTATCTTACCATGATTTTGAGGGAAATGTTCTTTTTGCTCGAACTGTTGATCAATGACACCAAAGAGCTCATTCTCCAAACGCTCGGACTCTGTTAGAGTATCGTGGGGAGCAGTTGTAATTTCGTAAGTTTCGTGAGGCTCACTCACGCACTTCCGCTTACTTCCAACTCCAAGTCGTAACATTCTATGAAGTTTTGAAGTGTGTCATATAAGATGGGATGATAGTCCGATTTCATGGAAAATTGTCGAGCTCTTTACAATTTGATGTTGGACACGCTAGAAATTTCAAAAGTTTGAATTCAATTCATCATCTGTAATATCGCGGAAAACAAGGATTATGAACATCCAAATAACAAGAGCCTTTATTATTATTAATCTAGCTACATTGACGCGATTGATAATGCCGTTTGGATACATAAAAAAATTGGTATTTTAAAATAGTGATATTTGATAAGTTAGCAATATCTTGGCGAGATATTTAAACAAATAAAGTTTGAAGCAGCACTATTTAAAATTTAATCAAGTGTCGTGTTATAAGCAGTATTTTATGATTATCTCAGATCAAAATCCATCTGATAAGCCGAGTTAAGTGTGCAAGGAATGTGGAAGAATTCACTGGAACATGAACATCGAACATGTAACATGACCTTGAAACTCGCAGGAACTAAGCCTGGCAAACTTAAGCTTGACTGCAGAAATAATACACAAAACAGTTAATAAAAGAACAGGTTCATCTGAGCTCGTGAGGATGGTGTTGTACGAGTAAGAAAGTCCGATGTCACACTGTCCTATTTGGGTGAGCCGTGTCCTCCACACACACAATCCACGTTAGTTAGAGTTGCCTCTTCCACCCCTGCCGCCTCTTCCACCACCGCCTCCTCCCCTGCTGTTTCCTCTGTAATTTCCTCTTCCACCGGAGCCTCCACTACCACCCCGTCCACCTTGGTAGCCACCTCTTCCGCCCTGGAAGTTACCACCCTGGTTTCCGCCTTGGTAAAGTCCACCACCGCCTTGGTTACCACCTTGGTATCCTCCTCCCTGGTTTCCGGAGAATCCTCCCTGAGGAGGCTGGTAACCCTGTCCTCCTTGGTTGTTGTAGCCACCACCCTGGCCCTGGTTGTATCCTCCTGGTGCGTTACCACCGGGTGGGTTGTACCCTCCCTGGTTGTATCCTTGTCCTCCTCCTCCTCCTCCTCCTCCCATGTTGTTGTAGCCAGGTGCTGGCTGGTTGTACCCACCTGGTCCACTCCCCTGGTTGCCTCCATACCCCCCTGAGGATGGTCCACTGCTGCTGCCGCCAGGGTACTGCTGGATGGGAATGTTGCTGTTGCTGTTGCTTGGGGCACCGTACTGCTGTATGTTGCCTTGGAACTGACCGGGCTGTCCGAACTGCTGTTGTGGGGGTGGTTGGTTGTTGTACTGCTGGACTGGGGGTGCTCCTTGGTTGTAGTTAGCACCACCGGCACCACCTTGGGGACCCATGTTGTTACCACCTGGTCCACCTGGGGCCGGGCCTCCTCCCATGTTATTGTATCCTGGGTTTCCTGGTCCCGTGTTCGGTCCTGGTCCCATGCTGCCTGATCTGCTTCCCAAGTTGGGTCCGGGTCCCATGCTTCCAGATCGGGGCATGCTGCCACCCTGGTTGTTGTACTGAAAGGGAATTATACGGTCAAATTAAGATATTAAACCATGAACTGGGTCATTTTTTGTTCAAAAAAAATCTTATTTGTATAGATGAAATTTTGATCCATTCAGAGACAACAAAACAATTACTTAAATAACAAGAAGATTAAATCCATACCCCTTGTTGCTGGTTGCCGTAGTTGCCTCCCTGGTTGTTGTAACCATCTCCCCCACCTGACTGGTATCCGCCACCCTGGTTGAAGTTGTTGCCACCTCCCCCAGCGGCGTTGAAGTGATCGTAGTCTAGGTTCTTATCCGTGCCGCCGTTTGTCATTTCAGCAGACATTTCCAAGATCTGACGGGAATAGGAGACTTATCAATGAGATTTGAAATATCTATCTGTTAAAACAATACTCAGATCTCTACTTATTGCACTTGACACCAATCAATTAGCATTTTGATATGGAAAAGGTAGATAAAACTTACATCCTGAACAGCCTTCATGGCGTTATCCACATCCCCGCTAATGGTAATGGTTCTCTCCTCAAGTCCTGGGATGGAGTCATCCCGTCCCATGACTTTAACCCACACGCTGTGCTCGCTGTTCAGCCTCTTCACATTCTCTCCTCCCTTGCCAATGGTCTTACCAGCAGCATTAGACCCCACCACGATCTTACACTGCTTCTTACGGGCGTCTTCGATGCTGGGACCTAGGAGGGTGGGTAATATTGGTGGAGAGTGATGTTCTTTTAAAAAATCTTGATCAAACCAAGGCGAAATACTTCACTTGGTCCCATGACGATGGAACATTAGAATCGGCAGAAAATCAGGTATCATTGTAAATCTCACCTCTTCTCGGATTGTCGTTGATGAGCTTCTCCTGGATAGCCTTGACAGCTTTGACAATGTCTTCTGGCACACCCTCCACGTAGCAAGGTCGCTCGTTTGTGTTCGGGAAGTACTTGTCGTTCTGGAGATAGGAAGTTAGTTTAAAGTTAGGAAGTTTGATGGAAGTTAGGAAGTTTCAAAGTTTGATGGAACTGAGCAATGTTCATTCTAGAGCCGGTGGTCGGGTGCCCAACGTCCATACCCGTGTACCATTGAATTATTTCAAAAAACAATAACAATAAACTGATATCATGTATACATAGTATGAATATCTTAGTTCGATGTAACCGCCCACAAGCAATACTGACCTGTGACAGTCGGATGAAGCAGTTACTCTCCTCTTTCAACTTCTTCATCTCCTCGCCTCCTTTTCCGATAATAGCACCCACTAAGGAGTTAGGGACGAGAACCTTCATACCCAGAGCACCTTGCTTCATTTGCTGAAAGGATGATTAATTGTAGATGTCAGAAAAAAATATAAAATCAACACGAGCAGTTGAAATATAACGAATATTTTAATTACCATTTGACTCATACGTCATGAACCACGGAGGAATATATTTGGAAATATGTGTCTTTCCAAATCCAGGTCGTAATTTGAACTATCTAAGATCATTTATAGATTTATTCCCTCACCTTAGAACCTCTATGATCGTCTCTTCCTCCTCTTCCACCGTCATGATCATTGTCATCTCTCCAGGCCCTCTTTCTCTCGCCTCGGTCATTGGACCGGCTGTCATTGGGGCTGTGCCGGCTTCGGCTTTGTGTGTTGTCGGACATGTCTTCGGCTCAGTAAAAGTATATCAGAATCCTGCTTAATCAAAAGTTGCAGCCAACAAGTTATATCGGCTATTTAAAATTGCAGTAAGTTTTAAATGATTATCTGGTATTCCGATCTAAGATTGACTTGTGCAACAATACAGTACCGAAAAGTAAAATATTTATTCATTATGGACATTTATCGGAAATATTGCAACATAGTTACGAATCGTACACTTCAGTACTTTGGTAGGATTCCGATAGACCGATACATTGGCACGTCACCATTACATTGCCATATTTGTGGCTGAAATCGTTTGAAAAACACCATAAACTGCGAGTGTGAATTTGATATCAGTTGTCATTAGTGGATTCTGTTTATTCAAAATGTCCCTACTTCCGCCTATTTCGATGTCAAGTGGCTGTCATAAAACATTGTGCATCATGTATTTCCTTCAATGTGCAGAGTATATTGCTTGCTCAGATAATCAATCACTTTCATCTATTAGGCTAAGCAGTATTTATGATTGAACCATTATAGTACAGAAAACATATCAGAGAAATAGTAAGACTGCAGTACTAGCCATAACGTTTCTGTACATGTTGCTATGTTGCAATGTATGGTTTGATTAAAGTGCAGCAAATTTCATGTCACAAGATCTATTGTCACAACTAAAATCATACGATGTCGATAATTTGATATGCCCAATATAGATATAACGATTATTCAATTCTTCAATTGGCCAATAATTGGTCAAGTGTGTAAACTGAGTTATACGGTATAGTTCATTTCATCTGAATACCATCAGTCGATGATTAATTATAAAATTAGTAGAGGCCTGAAATCAATTAAAAACGAGACTAATTAACAATGTTGATAATATAAAACAATAAACTGCTGTTGATAGAACTGTACAATAATAAAACACGATTTATTCAGTGCTAAATGCAAGCTTTGAAATCTGCTGAGTTCACTGTCAACATGGTGATGAATAAATCACGATAAATTGATCTTTCATTTGCTAGCTGTCACTTACAGCAGAGTCCAATTGCATAATTAATGAAGTAATTACAATAAAACCCATGTACAATGTACATTACACGGAATCTACAATAGTAGATATAATGTAATGTAGTATCATGATTTGGATGTACATTGTTCCACTTTTATATCTAGATAGATTGTCATATTTCAGATTCTCATGAATTACTTTGTTCACTGAAGTGGACATAGATGTATCTATTGTAGTCAATAATACTTATTTTGATGGGGTAGTATTCCTTCTTCACTGTTGTTCTTGGGTTGTAGCAGGTTACACTCGTACACTGAGGTCTAATCTGTACAAGATGTGAACTGCATGGTATTAGCATTAATGGGATCATTATTCTCATTTCAGGCATAACAGTACTCACTATTCCCTCTCCAATACCATGAAACCAAGGACTAAGGCTCAGGATGTTATTCTCAAATTGTTACAACAATAGTTTGTTACTACTTCACAAGGAATATCTATATCCAATGCAAAATATAGAGATTTTTCACGAAACAACTTAGTTTTGCACAAGGTATAAAAAATTTGTCTGGCTCAACATTTATCCCTATATCAATGATCACATGCCTCAATTTTGAATGCAAGATTTGTGGACTTTTGAAAGACAATCCCCAGTCTTCACTTTTCACTCAATCAAAGTTCCATTTTTAAAGCAACAATGTTTTCATCATCCAATAATTTATGTCCTGACTCTTAGTCTTAATCATTTGAAAGGTGTTTATTTACCATGCTCAAAACATACAACATAAATCAGTCTCATCTGAGTCAGATCTACAACTGTCTACCTCCAAATGTCACTTTTGGAGCAGATTTGAGGTGAGCTTAATTATGGTTTATTAAATTTTCTAAATCAAGGAGTGAATTCACTTTGCATATGCTCATATTAATGGAATTTAATTTATGTAATGGATAAAAACTTCAATAATGTACCAGTGCAAATGGTAAACTATGAAATATGTTGTGCACAATGTTTACACTAAATAATACTTTTTCTAACTTAACTCTTGATAAATGTAACAAATTAAAAACTTGGGTTCTACCATAACTGAATATCACCATGTGCACTTCACAGCATGAAATACAACATGCTACAATTAGGCTGCAGTCCTCTGATCTGAATATTCATGGGGATAAGTATTTGACTCTCATTCTGGTAATCTGAAATCATGTTAATCTTTTGTAAGTACAAGTGTACAAGTTCAAACTGGCAGTAATTGCACATCATATACCAAATAGTTAAAATGGAAGTAACTGTTTGTGCTGTATAATTTTCATATATACATACAACTCTTTATTGCAATGTGCATTAGTATGGTTTCTCAGCCTTATTAATTGAAGAATAATTAATGGGGTTGGCAAGTAGGGGGAGCCCATGTATCCGTTTTGGTGACAAGGGCTCCCCCTATTCTAGGTATCACAAATTACAGAGTTCACCGTACCCAAGCTTCCCCTACACATGGGATAACCTCTTATAAACTCCCTATACACCGCTCCCTAATCTAGGGATCCCCGATTGTCGGGGCTCACCTCTATACCCGGTCTCGCCCATACCAGACTCACCCTTGGGCTTGCCATACCAGGCTCCACCGGACCTCAGCTTCACCAATGCCTTGGGATAACCCCGATACAGGGCTCACCCGTACCAGGCTCACCCTTACCTTGGGCTTCGCCATACCAGGCTCACCCGATCCTCGGGCTTCACGAATGTTCTGGGATAACCCCGATACAGGGGCTCACCCGTACCAGACTCACCCTTATCTTGGGCTTCACCATACCAGGCTCCACCGAACCTCGGGCTTCACTGATGTTCTGGGCTCACCCTCAAACATGGCATCACCCATACCAGGCTCACCCATTGGGCTTCACCGCCTGGCTCCACCTTATCCTGGGCTACACTGATGTTCTGGGCTATCCCTGAAACATGGGATCACCCATACCAGGCTCACCCTTGCCTTGGGCTTCACCGTGCTTGGCTCCACCTAATCCTAGGCTCCACCATAACAGGCTCACCCTGAAACATGGGATCGCCCATACAGAGGCTCACCCTTACCTTGGGCTTCACCGTGCCCAGCTCCACCTTATCCTGGGCTTTGCCATAGCTTGAGCTCCCCCACACTTATTTGGGCTCCCCCACCAACTCAGGCTCCCTATGATAATTCAGGCTCCCATACTAACCCAGGATCCACCTAGCAGCTCAGGCTCCTATACTAACTCGGAACATTAAAAAAGGAAAAAAAGTTTTTTCAAAAGGCTTTGAAATATGGGAAAAAACCTAGATAAAAATCGTTTTATTATTGTACAGTTCTATCAACAGCAGTTTATTGTTTTATATTATCAACATTGTTAATTAGTCTCGTTTTTTAATTGATTTCAGGCCTCTACTAATTTATGAATAATCATCGTCTGATGGTATTCAGATGAAAGATTTATAAAATGAATTATACAGTATAACTCAGTTTACACGCTTGACCAATTATTGGCCAATTGAAGAATAGAATAATCGTTATATCTTTATTCGGCATCTCAAATTATCGACATCGTATAATTTGAGTTGTGACAATAGATCTTGTGGCATGAAATTTGCTGCGCTTTAATCAAACCATACATTGCAACATAGCAACATGTACAGAAACGTTATGGCTAGTACTGCAGTCTTACTATGTCTCTGATATGTTTCCTGTACTGGAATGGTTCAATGATACATCCTGGGGGCAGCCCCCATTTTGCCCCATTGCTCCCCCAAATCTTAAGGGAATTTTTTTTGGGAAAAGGGGACAAAGGGGACATTGGGACAAATTTTAATTTCTGTTTAAAAAATTTCCCAAAATTTTTAAAGGGAAAAAAGGTTTTTTTGTTCCTCACCGGGATTGAATTTTAAATTAAGGGGGGAAAAAAATTCACCCCGGAATTTTTAACCTCATGGGGGGAAACCCACCAAAATCTTCATTGGACTACCTGCCTCGTTTCAAAAATTTTGGGAAAAAATTCCCCCCAATCCCCCAACCGAATTTTTGGGTTTTTAAAATTTCAAAAAAATTTTTAAATTTTTTTAAAAATAAAATGCACAAAAAAACCCCTTTTTTTTTGGGCAATACCCAGAATATCCAACGACCCCCACACCCTTTCCAAAGGGGGGGGGCAACTCCTTGCAGAAAAAGTTCTACGGGGGCCCCCTTTAAACTACAAATTTAAAAAAACCTTTTTTTCCAGGTGGGTGATACTCTAGGGGGCCCCTTGGTTTGGGCCCCTTCAAGAAATTACCGGATCCCATGGTGGTTTAAAGAGAGTGATGAGACCCTTTTTAATCTTGGAAAGGGCCCCCTTTGGAAAAAGCTTTTTGCATGGTCTGAAGGGGGTAAAGGGTGGGAAGTGGGGTTTTTCAAATTTGGGAAGGGAATGAAAATGAACAAAAATGATTGAAAATAAATTGGACAGGACAAATGGGAGCCAAAAAGTAAAAACGGATCGGGGAAATTGGGATAAAAAGGGGAAAATTAAAAAAAGTAATTTGGGAAAAAAGGGGTCAGAGGGGGCCAATTTGGCTAAAAATCCCCGACCTTTGCCCGTAAAGTGCCTCGGGCTATAAAAGATAATTAGGGGATAAAAGGTCAAAAGGGAATTTGGGACAGGGAAAATTGGGACCAGGGGGACAATTGGGACAAAGACAATTGACTCAAAAGTGAAAGGAAAAGGGAAAATTTTTGGGGACAAAGGGAAGACAAATGAGACTAAAAATGAAAACAGAAAGGACAATGGAGAAAAATTTTGACTAAAAAAAGTGAAAAAAAAGGGGGTGGGCTGCAAAAACCCCGGACAAAAACAAGTGAAATGGGGGAATTTAACTATTTTACGTACTGGTATCAGCAACACGAAATTCTTTGGTGTAAAGGGGGCAGACATATCACCTCCCAAAAAGGTCAAAGTCTAAATACTCACATTGCGAGACATAAGCCCTTCCCCAAATGGTGTCAGGCTGTCGGGAATTACCAGTCCCCCAAACCGGTTTGGTAAACGGGTCTGGGCCTACGGGTTGTCAGAGACACTTCTCCCCACGGGTGTCAAAAAGTGTCTCGCCTACTGGTAAAACACGTAGTATACCTCCGGGTGTCAAAACACGTAGTCCCCTTTTTTGGTGTCAGAGACACGTAGTCTCACCTACGGTGTCAGAAACACGTAGTACCCACTGGGTCGGGGGCACGAAGTCTCACCTCGGTGCCAGAAACAGTATTCACCTACTGGTGTCAGGGTTTGTTCACCCCCTGGTGGTAGAGACCAAAGCCCCCCTACAATGATCCCCAAAAGGTCTTACCCCATTTCTACATAAATGTCGGGGACACAAATTCCCACCAGTTTTTTAAAAAGGCAGAACAAAGCCTCATTTTTGGTGTCAGAGTCACGTTTTTCCCCCCACGGTGCAGAATTCCCCTTTCCCGGGTGTCAGAGACACGTCATAATATCACCTACTCGTGTCAGAGACACCTAGTCTCAACCGACATACAAACCTCACCCCCCTGGGCCCAGAACACGCAGTTCACCACCGGGGTCAGAGACACGTAGTCCCCCTACTGGGTGTCAGAGACAGTCATACCAAACCGGTCAGAGACACCACTCCATACGGGCTTTTCGGTTAAAACGAAGTTTTACCCACGGGTTAAAATTCAAACATGCAGTCTCACCACCTGGTTTTTCAAAAAAGAGTTTTGTCTCGGACAGAGACATGGTCTCGCCTGCTGCGGTGTCTGAGACACGTCTCACCAGCTGGTTTTCAGAGTCACCTAGTCTCACCCTACTGGGTGTCGAGACGTCTAGTCTCACACCCACTGGTGTCAGAGACACGTAATGGTCTGCTGGTGACAGAGACACGTCTCACCTGCTGGTGTCAGAAACGTAGTCTCACCTGCTGGTGACAGAGACACGTCTCCTGCTGGTGTCAGAGACGTAGTCTCACCTGCTGAGGTGACAGGGCTTGTCTCTGCTGGTGACAGAGACACGTCTCACCTGCTGGTGTCAGAGACACGTAGTCTCACCTGCTGGTGTCTCAGAGACACGTAGTCTCACCTGTTGGTGACAGAGACACGTCTCACCTGCTTGTGACACAGACACGTAGTCTCACCTGCTTGTGACAGACACGTAGTCTCACCTGCTGGTGACAGAGACACGTAGTCTCACCTGCTGGTGTCAGAGACACGTAGTTGGTCTCACCACACTGGTGACAGAGACACATGGTCTCACCTGCTGGTGTCAGAGACACGTAGTCTCACCTGCTAGTGACAGAGACACGTAGTCTCACCTGCTGGTGTCAGAGACACGTTGTGTCTCACCTGCACTGGTGTCAGAGACACGTCTCACCTGCTGGTGACAGAATCAGCTGGTGACACGTAGTCTCACTTGCTTGTGACAGAGACACGTAGTCTCACCTGCTGGTGACAGAGTCTCACATGTGGTCTCACCTGCTGGTGTCGAGACACGTAGTCTCACCTGCTGGTGACAGAGACGCATGGTCTCACCTGCTGGTGTCAGAGACACGTAGTCTCACCTGCTGGTGACAGGGCGTGGTCTCACCTGCTGGTGACAGAGACACGTCTCACCTGCTGGTAGTCTCACCTGCTTGTGACAGAGACACGTAGTCTCTCACCTGCTGGTGACAGGAGACACGTAGTCTCACCTGCTGGTGACAGAGACACGTGGTCTCTGCTGGTGACATAGTCTCTCACTCACCTGCTGGTGTCAGAGACACGTAGTCTCACCTGCTGTTGACAGAGAGACACGTCTCACCTGCTGGTGACAGAGACACGTCTCACCTGCTGGAGTCAGGAGCACGTAGTCTCACCTGCTGGTGTCAGAGACACGTAGTCTCACCTGCTGGTGACAGAGACACGTAGTCTCACCTGCTGGTGTCAGAGACACGTAGTCTCACCTGCTGGTGACAGAGAGACGTCTCACCTGCTGGTGACAGAGACACGTCTCACCTGCTGGAGTCAGAGACACGTAGTCTCACCTGCTGGTGACAGAGACACGTAGTCTCACCTGCTGGTGTCAGAGACACGTAGTCTAACCTGCTGGTGAGCCGAGACACGTAGACTTCTCACCTGTTGGTGACAGAGACGTCTCACCTGCTTGTGACACAGACACGGTCTCACCTGCTTGTTAGAGACACGTAGTCTCACCTGCTGAGGTGACAGAGACACGTAGTCTCACCTGCCGGTGTCGAGACACGTAGTTAGTCTCACCTGCTGGTGTCTCACCTGCTGGTGTCAGAGACACGTAGTCTCACCTGCTGGTGACTTGAGACATACGTAGTCTCTCACCTACTGGTGAGAACACGTTGTCTCACCTGCTGGTGTCAGAGACACGTAGTCTCACCTGCTGAGGTGTCAGAGACACGTAGTCTCACCTGCTGGTGACAGAGATATACGTCTCACTTGCTTGTGACAGAGACACGTAGTCTCACCTGCTTGTGACAGAGACACGTCTCACCTGCTGGTGACAGAGACGTCTCACCTGCTGGTGTCAGAGACACGTAGTCTCACCTGCTGAGTGACAGAGACACGTAGTCTCACCTGCTGGTGTCAGAGACACGTAGTCTCACCTGCTGCTGGTGTCAGAGACACGTAGTCTCACCTGTTGGTGACAGAGACACGTCTCACCTGCTTGACGACAGAGACACGTAGTCTCACCTGCTTGTGACAGAGACACGTAGTCTCACCTGCTGGTGACAGAGACACGTAGTCTCACCTGCTGGTGTCAGAGACACGTAGTCTCACCTGCTGGTGACAGAGACACGTAGTCTCACCTGCTGGTGTCAGAGACACGTAGTCTCACCTGCTGTTGACAGTGACAGAGACACGTCTCTCCTGCTGGTGTCAGAGACACGTAGTCTCACCTGCTGGTGTCAGAGACACGTAGTCTCACCTGCTGAGACACGTAGTCTCTCACCTGCTGGTGTCAGAGACACGTAGTCTCACCTGCTGGTGACAGAGACACACGTCTCACCTGCTGGTGACAGAGACACGTCTCACCTGCTGGAGTCAGAGACGTAGTCTCACCTGCTGGTGACAGAGACACGTAGTCTCACCTGCTGGTGTCAGAGACACGTAGTCTAACCTGCTGGTGTCAGAGACACGTAGACTTCTCACCTGTTGGTGACAGAGACACGTCTCACCTGCTTGTGACACAGACACGTAGTCTCACCTGCTTGTGACAGAGACACGTAGTCTCACCTGCTGGTGACAGAGACACGTAGTCTCACCTGCTGGTGTCAGAGACACGTAGACTCACCTGCTGGTGTCAGAGACACGAAGTCTCACCTGCTGGTGACAGAGACACGTAGTCCAACCTGCTGGCGACAGAGACACGTCGTCTCACCTGCTGGTGACAGAGACACGTAGTTAGTCTCACCTGCTGGTGACAGAGACACGTAGTTAGTCTCACCTGCTGGTGACAGAGACACATAGTCTCACCTGCTGAGTGCTGGTGTCAGAGACACGTAGTCTCACCTGCTGGTGACAGAGACACGTAGTCTCACCTGCTGGTGTCAGAGACACGTAGTCTCACCTGCTGGTGTCAGAGACACGTAGTCTCACCTGCTGGTGACAGAGATACGTCTCACCTGCTTGTGACAGAGACACGTAGTCTCACCTGCTTGTGACAGAGACACGTAGTCTCACCTGCTTGTGACAGAGACACGAAGTCTCACCTGCTGGTGTCAGACACGTGTCCACTGCTGGTGACAGAGACACGTCTCACCTGCTTGTGACAGAGACACGGGAAGTCTCACCTGCTGGTGTCAGACCATAGTCTCACACCGGCTGGTGACAGAGACACGTAGTCTCACCTGCTCGTGTCAGACACCCCGGGTAGTCTCACTGATGTTTGAGAGTTGTCTGCAGTACTGTTGTCAGGGACTCTTCATAAGGCGTTTTACTAGTGTTTGAGGGTTGCGTAGTGGTGACAGAGACACCTTGTATGACGTACTGGTTTTAGAGACTATGATGTTTTACTAATGCTGGTGTCAGAATTGTTGGTACTATTATACTGGTGTCAGAGCTGTTGTGGTGTCATAGACACATTATTTGACTGATGTTTAAAGATAGTAGGCAGTAAGGACACTCTGTATGACGTACTGGTGTCAGGCACCGTGCCGTTATACGCCAAAAGACGTCAACACTTACCTACTGGTGTCAAATAATATCTCTGACACGTAGTCTACATAGAGAGATAGTGATGGTTTGAAATTACTCAGATAGTACATGAAGTGTCACGTCCTGATGTAAGAGACACGCAGTCTGGCTTATTTGTATAATTAGGGACTCGTAGTACTACTGAGTTATTGACTTTATCAGGCTAATTGCGTGCTTTTCTGACACCACGACAATAACACTGTCTTGTTAACATGGCATTGACTGCTGAAAGTGCCGTGCCACAGTAGGTCGGACTAAAAACATTGCCACATCTATTTGAAACATTGTGATCATAAATGCCAGACCAGGTATCCTGAAAACATATAATCAGAACGTAAAACCAGGACGTATCTTTTTATTTCTAATGCCTACATCAGTATATCAGGCCTGGGGTTCGAAGAATCAAGGATACCTGGTCTGGCATACTGGATAACTGGACACTAGTCATCTCAAAAGTTTTTTAATCTGTATCAGACAGCAATTTCCGGCTCGAAAACTCAAGAACAATCGCATTTCATAAGAAAATAGCAATTTTGGACCCATTCTCTCCTGCTTAATCTCCCTTTTTAGTCGACCTTATCTCTTCCATTTTGTTTGATATACGTATAGAATGCCCATGTAGTGATGTATCTGACTATATCAAATAGTTGTAAGGTTTTAAAATGAGTCTCATGTTGCAGTGAAGTCTGCAAGAGACAAATGTCCCGCTTTGTCCACAATGTCCCTTTGTCCCATTTTTGTCCCGTTGCTCACCTATTTTTCCAAACGGGACATTTTTTGGAGCGGGACAAAACGGGACAAAGCGGGACAAAGCGGGACGTTGCCCCCCCCCCCCTACATCCTGCTTAGCCTAATAGATGATTAGATGAAAGTGATTAAGATTGATGATCTGAGCAAGCAATATACTATGCACACTGAAGGAAATATATGATGCACAATGTTTTATGACGGCCACTTGACATCGAAATAGGCGGAAATAGGGACATTTTGAATAAACAGAATCCACAAGTGACAACTGATATCAAATTCACACTCGCAGTTTATGGTGTTTTTCAAACGATTTCAGCCACAAATATGGCAATGTAATGGTGACGTGCCAATGTATCGGAATCCTACCAAAGTACTGAAGTGTACGATTCGTAACTATGTTGCAATATTTCCGATAAATGTACATAATGAATAAATATTTTACTTTTCGGTACTGTGCTGATTTCACGGATCGGGTCATTTCGGTACTGTATTGTTGCACAAGTCAATCTTAGATCCGAATACCAGATAATCATTTAAAACTTACTGCAATTTTAAATAGCCGATATAACTTGTTGGCTGCAACTTTTGATTTAGCAGGATTCTGATATACTTTTACTGAGCCGAAGACATGTCCGACAACACACAAAGCCGAAGCCGGCACAGCCCCAATGACAGCCGGTCCAATGACCGAGGCGAGAGGAAGAGGGCCTGGAGAGATGACAATGATCATGACGGTGGAAGAGGGGGAAGAGATGATCATAGAGGTTCTAAGGTGAGGGAATAAATCTATAAATGATCTTAGATAGTTCAAATTACGACCTGGATTTGGAAAGACACATATTTCCAAATATATTCCTCCGTGGTTCATGACGTATGAGTCAAATGGTAATTAAAATATTCGTTATATATCAACTGCTCGTCTTGGTTATTTATATGCTCCGAAATCTACAATTCATCATCTTCTAAGCAAATGAAGCAAGGTGCTCTGGGCATGAAGGTGCTCGTCCCTAACTCCTTAGTGGGTGCTATCATCGGAAAAGGAGGGGAGGAGATGAAGAAGTTGAAAGAGGAGAGTAACTGCTTCATCCGACTGTCACAGGTCAGTAGTGCCTGTGAGCGTGAAAATCGAATAACAATATTCATACTATCTATAGCTATACATGATAACGGTTCATTGTTTTTGTTAAAATAATGTAATGGTACACGGGTATGGACGTTGCACACCAGACCACCTAAAGATAAGTGTTGCATATCCTTAACAGTGAACAATGCTCAGTTCCATCAAACTTTGAAACTTCCTAACTTCCATCAAAATTCCTAACCTCTATCAAACTTCCTTTCTCCAGAACGACAAGTACTTCCCGAACACGAACGAGCGACCTTGCTACGTGGAGGGTGTACCAGAAGACATTGTCAAGGCTGTTAAGGCTATCCAGGAGAAGCTCATCAACGACAACCCGAGAAGGGGTGAGAGTTATGATGATTACTGATATCCTGTCGATTCTAATGTTCCATCGTAATATGGGACCAAGTGAAGTATTTCGCCTTGGTTTGAACAAGAATTTTCAAAGAAACATCTCTCTCCATCACTAACCCACCTTCCCAGGACCGAGCATTGAAGACGCTCGTAAGAAACAGTGTAAGATCGTGGTGGGGTCTAATGCTGCTGGTAAGACCATTGGCAAGGGAGGAGAGAATGTTAAGAGGTTGAACAGCGAGCACAGCGTGTGGGTTAAGGTCATGGGACGCGATGACTCCATCCCAGGACTTGAGGAGAGAACCATTACCATCAGTGGGGATGTGGATAACGCCATGAAGGCTGTTCAGGATGTTAGTCTTATGTACACTTAATAAAACATTTCATTATCAAAATGCCAATTGATTGGTGTCAAGTGCAATCAACAGAAATTTGAGTATTGTCAACTCAACCAGGCTGCGCCTGCTTGAGTGGACAAGAGTTGTGCCTGCCATTCGTGACATCCATGGTTCGAGTCTCGGGGAAATCCTCACTCATAAAAGCGGTAAACGTAAACGTGCCAAGCTAACCTTGGTAGTCCACCTTTTCCGATTCTAATACTACTGATATTCAAGGACGCATTTGAAAGGTGGTCGACCGGGGGGGGATCAGGTACTAAGTGCATGACACAGGGTGTACTAACTGAACTTTTCTGAAAATTTTGAAACGTGACCACCCACCCCTACACTTGGTACATTATACTAACTCTTTTTTGAGCTAAAAATCGAGGACCACCCCTTAATTACATTAATTAAAAGTTTAAATTGGTACCTTGTGGGAACTACGAGTCAAACTTACCTATAGGTAATTCAGAAGTGCAATAGGTACTGAATAGAAAACACTATAATATCATAATTTTCGATGCAGTTGAGTAAGAAGAAGTATAGAAAACTTTAAAATTAGTTATTAAAGTTTCATTTGATTACTAATTATTAATTTAATTATGTATATAATATTAATCACAATATGTTAATTGTTAAATGATGCTATTTTTATTGCCTTCAAACAATTTGATCAATTATCAAGTAGGTACGGGGCCATCCATAAAGGACGTCCGCAAAGAAGGGGGAGGGGGGAGTCTGGCCAATGCGGACGTTTGCGGACGTAGGGGGAGGGGGGCGTTTGGCCAAATGCGGACGTCCGCATTTATGTGAAAATTTTGGTCGAATTGGGTGTTTTTCACTTGAAAATAGACGATTTTTCCAGGATTTTGGCTTATATTTTCGGTATTGAGTAAAATAATAAAGTTGATTTTGTTACCTTATTTGAAAAAGGGCATAAAGATAATGACACAAAAGATTTTCAGTGAAAATGCGGACGTCCGCAGGGGGGTATTTCAGGTTGCGGACGTTTGCGGACAAGGGGGAGGGAAGGGTCTGAAATAGCCGAAATTTTGCGGACGTCCTTTATGGATGGCCCCTACCCCTATTGTGAATACTGAATAGGCAGATTGCCAATCAAACTCGACAAAATCTAACATATTTGTATAATTTTTTTAAATCTTTATTTTTTGTAATGTACTCAAATTAAGAATCGTTCATTGCCGGTCGTTGTACCTACCTATACATCTGGAAATTTCTATCGAAGTAATTTTCGGCTAAGTACCCGTGATCAATCAACTAAAATTTTCAATCAATCAATCAAACTAAAATTTTATTGTTTTCGACTAAATCAATATGTGATATATCCCTTACAGCACAATATAAGGCCTAGTATGAAGTATCCGACTCAAGAGAGAACAATGGATTGGTTTAAATCTGGTCACAAAATGACTGGGTGATTTCAATCAATAAAATTTTACCAACCAACTTTTTACTTTTTGAGTCAGAAAAATGTAAAGGACCGTAAAATATATTTAAAAAAGTCCTTGGCTATCAAATTTAGTACACTGTACTAACATTTTGGATACAAAATTGTGGAATACCACCCAATTTAGTACACTGTACTAACTGTTTGGTACAAAAAACTTCAAGGACCACCCAACTTAGTACACAATGACTAACTGTATTTCACACTCGGCCGAGACCCACCCACCCACACCCTGTGTCATGCACTTAGTACCTGATCCCCCCCCGGTGTAGCTCGTTAATGACTCTAACTTAATTGTCAACAGATACCTAGATATTTCAAAACTCATTGATTAGTTTCTCAATATCTAGACAACTTATTGAAGTCTCCTATTCCCATCAGATCTTGGAAATGTCTGCTGAAATGACAAACGGCGGCACGGACAAGAACCTAGACTACGACCACTTCAACGCCGCCGGGGGAGGTGGCAACAACTTTAACCAGGGTGGTGGATACCAGTCAGGTGGGGGAGATGGGTACAACAACCAGGGAGGCAACCAGCAACAAGGGGTACGGATTCAATCTTCTTGTAGATTTGTAAATTAAGTTATTATTTTGCTGTCTCTAAATAAATCAAAATTTCATTTGTACAAAAAATTTACTTGATGTTTCACGGCCCATTTCATGGCTTAATTTCTTTGACTGTATTATTCCTTTTCAGTACAACAACCAGGGTGGCAGCATGCCCCGATCTGGAAGCATGGGACCCGGACCCAACTTGGGAAGCAGATCAGGCAGCATGGGACCAGGACCTAACACGGGACCAGGAAACCCAGGATACAATAATATGGGAGGAGGACCAGCCCCAGGTGGACCAGGTGGTAACAACATGGGTCCCCAAGGTGGTGCCGGTGGTGCTAACTACAACCAAGGAGCACCCCCAGTCCAGCAGTACAACAACCAACCACCCCCACAACAGCAGTTCGGACAGCCCGGTCAGTTCCAAGGCAACATCCAGCAGTACGGTGCCCCGAGCAACAGCAACAGCAACATTCCCATCCAGCAGTACCCTGGCGGCAGCGGCAGTGGACCCTCTTCAGGAGGGTATGGAGGCAACCAGGGCGGTGGACCTGGTGGATACAACCAGCCAGCACCTGGATATAACAACATGGGAGGTGGAGGAGGAGGAGGACAAGGATACAACCAGGGAGGGTACAACCCACCCGGTGGAAACGCACCAGGAGGATATAACCAGGGCCAGGGTGGTGGTTACAACAACCAAGGAGGACAGGGATACCAGCCTCCTCAGGGAGGATTCTCCGGAAACCAGGGAGGAGGATACCAAGGTGGTAACCAAGGCGGTGGTGGAGGTTACCAAGGCGGAAACCAGGGTGGTAACTTCCAGGGCGGAAGAGGTGGTTATCAAGGAGGAAGGGGTGGTAGCGGAGGCTCCGGTGGAAGGGGAAATTACAGAGGAAACAGCAGGGGAGGAGGCGGTGGTGGAAGAGGAGGCAGGGGTGGAAGAGGCAACTCTAACTAACGTGGATTGTGTGTGTGGAGGACACGGCTCACCCAAATAGGACAGTGACATCAGACTTTCTTACTCGTAACACCATCCTCACGAGCTCAGATGAACCTGTTCTTTTATTAACTGTTTTGTGTATTATTTCTGCAGTCAAGCTTAGGTTTGCCAGGCTTAGTTCCTGCAAGTTTCAAGATCATGTTACATGTTCAGTGTTCATGTTCCCGTGAATTTACATTCCTTATTCACATCACTAAGCTCGGCTGATCAGATGGATTTTGATCTGAGATAATCATAAAACACTGCTTATAACACGACACTTGATTAAATTTTAAATAGTGCTGCTTTAAACTTTATTTGTTTTAATATCTCGCCAAGATATTGCTAACTTATCAAATATCACTATTTTAAAATACCAATTTTTTATGTATCCAAACGGCATTATCAATCGTGTCAATGTAGCTAGATTAAAGGCTTTTGATATTTGGATGTTCATAGCCAATGTTTTCCACGGTGATATTACAGACTTACAGATGATGAATTGAATTTAAACTTTTGAAACTTCTAGCGTGTCCAACATCAAATTGTATAGAGCCAGACAATTTTCCATGTAATCGGACTATCATCCCATATTTTATTTATATTTTATGAAACACTTCATAGAATGTTACGACTTGGAGTTGGAAGTAAGCGGAAGTGCGTGAGTGAGCCTCACGAAACTTACGAAATTACAACAGCTCCCCATGATACTCTAACAGAATCTGAGCGTTTGGAGAATGAGCTCTTTGGTGTCATCGATCAACAGTTCGAGCAGAAGGAACATTTCCCTCAAAATAATGGTAAGATACGTTGTTCCGCTCAGCGCACCTGGCACCTATGCCAGTATCCTATTCTTTAGTGAATACTGATTGATCACGTGATTTAAAAAACAGCATCTTGGAAAATTTTCCTTTGAAATAACAGATCCTCCCCCTGAACTCTTGTTAATATCTCCCAGAGAAGACCTTGTACGTATTGGACAGGGGAGGAGAGAAACGCGAGAAGCGTGTAGTGTGGCAGGACGAGGTGGAGGCAGCCAGGGAGATCAACCTAGGGGACGGCAACATCACCAAGAAGTTCAAGCAAGGGGGTCCGGAGACCAGTGGCGGAGACCCTGGAGGAATGTACACTGGGAACCGACTCGAGAGCAAACTCAGGAACCAGGTGAGATATGTGTTTAGAGATTGTGTTACAATGCTCTCTTTCATGCGGTCATTATTCGTGTGTATCAGTCAATTATACGATGTAGGTAGATTGGGGGGGGGGGTCCACCGGCCAACGGCCAACCGTCTTAAAAATTTGGTGTTTTGGCCAATTGGCCGTTGGCCGGTTGGCCGTTTTTTTCCTTTTTCATCCCTGGTTTCGTCCAGAAGCATTATAGTTGAAAGTTGTGAGAGAAAAAGTTGTTAAAATTTCTATAACTTGCATTTTCCTGCTAATTTGATTGGTGGGGGGTGTCAAATGTGTCAATCAAGGTCGTTGAAACAGTTGAAATTAGCCCCTGTGCTTGAAGAAGGCCCAAGCTCCATATGTTTATATAATGCTGTTTTATGTTGCCAAAATAAACTTTTGAAAGTTGTTAATGGTCTAGGATATGTAGATTAACCCTTGATAAGTTCAAGTGTAGACCATCCAACCTGTAAAGTTCTTCCCCTATAGTCTTAAAAATCCATTGAAGTATAGTCATGTTGTCTTATCCCTGATTCCCTGCCACGCCTGGAACTATTTCCTGTTCATGTATGAAACGAATGATTCTATTGACTGTCTCCCTGCATGTTTATAACCTAGAGATGACATTCACAAGCCCTTGCCAGCTTGCCTAGCAGTCCTAAATAGTTTATGCAGTCCAAGTACTAAGGCCTTATAGTTAGCAATGATTCCAAGGATTGGCTAAGGCCTTTTTGTAGTGCAGCATGCAATTCATTTGACCCTACGACAATTCACCCCCCAACACTTGATCTATAAGACATGAAGTCATAGTCAGGAAGCTGTCAGCAGTAGGTCTGGAGTAGTTCCGGATGAGGATCTGGATCCTCTCGTTCCTCCTTGTTTCCAGGGCAGATGGCTTGAACACGTCTCCTCTGTAGGCACGGAACATCTTGGTTCAGGAGAGGTTCATCCCACTTAAAGACCTTGAATAAGCTGCGGACCATTGCGTTTGATCTGTGTTGATTCATCGATAAATGCAATGTCAGGGGGGGGGGGGTAAATGTCGCTGCAATCCTTGAACTGTGATGTTTGATCCCCCGCTTTCCTCTACAGATTTGCTGTACTGAAGTAGGTGATGTAATGTTGGGGGGTTAAATGTCCCTTAACCGGTTTTATGGTGCTCTGAGCAGAGGAAGCACCTGGCCACCTGGTCAGGATGAATTCCCCCTTTGCAGATGTGTACAGTAACAGTGAGACCCTCATTAACCATAAGGTGTCCAATGATACAATGATGAGGTGCCTATGATAGAGAGATAGAGGAACTATCTGGTAAAGGTAGAGATCTGTTGTAGCTTGGGGACCAGATGTACCATCATATCCAGGATGTGCACTGTGCAGGCTAAGCAATTCGTCTCTAGGCACCAAGGTTTGCACCCAGGTAGAGGGATAGATCTGTGTGCAGCAGGAGGGGGAGTTGGTGGTTTCTGCAACACTCGATGGGGATGGACAAGGAATCCAATGGCGAGGGCCAGGAGCTGCAAGACAGGATGAAAATACTGAGGAGGAGACTGGATACAAGACTCAGAACGAAGTTGAGGAGCAGTGGCTGATCAAGAGGAAGTTGAGGAGGAGGCCAAGGCACTAAGGCGGGACAGGGCTGAGGAATCCATGGTACTATAGTGTGAGGCACTGAGGCAGGGCGACTAGATGGGCAGAGGCACTTTCAGGGCTAAATTGGGGCAAAGAGGGCTGTACTGGAAAGAAGGACGGTGGAAGAATGAAGTCAGGAGGTGAAGCTGAAGGAAGCACTGGTGTTGAAGGAGGTAATATAAGTTGTGGAAAGGTGATATTAGTGGTTGAAACTGGAAAGGCCCCGGAAGTGGAAGCAGGAGTGGATTTAACTGGTTGCAGGGCCTTGAGGTTGACAGAATTCTGGGAAGCCAACTTTAGCTCCAATAGTCCAATTTCAGGACTCTGTGCCGCAGTCTTAATTGGCAAGCCCTTTCATCAGAATTAAGGAGCCCTCATACAAGGAGTTTTTTTTTTCAAGCACTCAAGTACTTTCCCGGCCACTGGAACATATTTAATACCCCTTGGTGAACCTATTTAGATTTTAACAGTAGGATGATCCTGGTCCATGAGTTGCTAAAAGTAATAGACTACGAAAATGAGCTAAATTATCTTTAATATCACATTTTTTTCGTGATTTCGATATTAGTGTCTTCAAATGTACTCAGATGTGTTCTTAGAACTATTACAAGCAACTTTCTCTCTGGGAGTTTTTTGATTGGACCCCCCCTGAGGAGCGTAAATATCAAAAATAAAAAAACGGCCAACCGTCTAAAAAATTTCCAATTTCGGCCAATTGGCCGTTGGCCGGTGGACCCCCCCCCCCCTAGATTATTTTCTGTTTATATTCTACGGGCTATAATAACCCTTTCTCCTGTCCCCAGTTTAAGAAGATTCACGGCACCCCCAGCTGGACTACCCGTGAAGCGCCGCCCGCCCAGTCCACGATCCTGTCCACTGCGGGTCACATGACCCAGCCCAGCAAGGCACTGCCCTCCAGCAAGCTTACTGTTAGCCGGTGTAAGAACCTGAATGCCCGCAAGTCAGCGCAGTGCATCGTGAAATCCATGGAGTTCCACCCCGGTGCTAGAGTTGCTTTTGTCTCGGGGTACAGCAAGTCTCTAGATATCTTTGAGGTGGACGGCGAGAACAACAAGCACCTGCACCGACACCACTTCGCTAACTTCCCCGTGGAGTGTGCCAGGTTTACCAGGGACGGGAGCGAGATAATCCTGGGATCCAAGAGACCCCACTTCTTCACCTTCGACCTGAGCCAGTGTGTTGCCACGAAGATAGCTGGTATCAGGAATCAGCCCAACGTTCACTTCAAGAACTTCGTCATGTCTGCAAATGGTGAATTCCTGGGCTTCCAGGGACAGGAGGGACTCTTTGCGGTGTTCAGCGCTAAGGACAAGCAACTCGTCAAGTGTATTGACCACAGGACTCGAATAAACTGCAGTGCATTCCTCTCTGATACGGTGCTGATAACAGCTGGACACGGTGGATTCTGCACTCTCTGGGATGTCAGAACGTGGAAGCCTATCAGTGATTTCCAGGTTAGTAAAATTAAATTGTGTATTTCTTGAGAATTATTGATGATATTTAAATTTGACAGTTTTCCAATTCAGAGAATCAAAATCTTGGGCAAGTAGTACCCCAAATACAATAGCATCTAGAATGATAGAAGGCGTTAACCTCAATCTCAATGACAAAATCATCTATTCTATGCTCGGACAATTTACCCTGCGATCTGTGAATTTGAATTTGTTCATTATATGCAATCTACCACTCAGGACGATGGAGCTCTCCACGTGACGTCACTGACTCACTCATTACGTCACGTTGCTATTGGCAGCGACAGTGGGGTCGTCAACATCTACAACATGGACGACATCTACAGGACCAGCGCTAAACCGCTCAGAGCGGTCATGAACCTGACTACAGAAATCGACAGGTCGACCTTCAACTCGACAGGAGAGTTGCTGGCTATTTCAAGCAAGGTGAGAGTCAGGTTTAGGAGAAGGGTCTTTCTCTTAAGATTTCACTATAAACATGATCACCTATGACAGGATGTGGATGTTTCATATATATGTCGACAGTCATATCTAGCCCCCTCCTATCGTAATAAGAATTAAGACTGTAACACAACCCAATGAAGTAATGATGCCTGCTATTTCAGGAAGTGAAAGACTCACTGCGTCTTATAAACATGCATACTCTACACTGTGTGCCCAACTGGCCGACTGCCAACACCCCTCTAGCAAACGTCACTTCAGTTAGCTTCTCACCCAACTCAGGGTACATTGGTATCGGAAACAACAAAGGAAAAGCCCTACTCTACAAACTGACCCATTATGAGGATTACTGATAAAAAGGACCGAAAGTAATGCATTTTATGTTTTTTTTCTTTTAAGTTTTACCGAATTTAAGTTGATCTAAGTCTGAGCCTGGGGGTTTTAACTTATTGAAAAAAATGGGTTTTCAATTCTGTGCAGTTGTATCGATTTTTTGAATTTCTGTAAGATTAACAATTTTCTAGCATCGAGAAAATACAAACATTTGTGTAAATTTTCCTGCCTTGAAAATCCCAAAACAATAATTTTAGATTTTACGTTTAATATTAGTTTATCAATGATCAATGTTGTGATTTTCATTTACCATTATGTTTTTGATGTACATGATAGATATGATATTACGAAATCAATCATTTACCTTCATTCCTGCTTTTAATTTAACGTTCAACTTTCTAGATAAGTATTTGAAATGTGACCCTGATATCAGGTTGACTAATAAAGCCACGCATCATGGACATTGAGGAACTGCTCGATTTCCAGCCGGAAAGGACTCTGAAACGTGGCCCTGATGGCGAGGCTGATGGTGACTTTGAGGGCATGTTCAAGAAGAGGGCTGTGGACGCCCCTCAAAAGAAGAACTATGAGGACATGACGGACGAAGAGCGACTGGCTTTGGTCATGGAATTGGAGGAGGACAATACTGTGGAGTTGGACGAGGGAACGGTCAGGAAGATGATCCTAAACTTGGATAAGAAACATGCCAAAAACCAGGAACTGAGGATAAAGCACACGGAGCAACCGGAGCGGTTCATGGACAGCGAGATAGAGTTGCATGTGGAGATAGGGAAGTGTTTGACTATAGCCACACAGCCCCAGATGTATCCTGTGTTGGTGGAGTGTGGTGGAGTGACCCTGGTCATATCCCTCCTCACTCATCCTAACAGTGACATTGTGCTGGGGGTGGTGGACTTGTTACACGAACTTACGGACACTGATATCATCAGCGAGGCTATGGATGCAGGGCAGGTGTTAGTGGAGGCACTCGTCAAGAATCAGATCATGTCGATACTACTGCAGGTTCTGGAGTCACTGGACGAAAAGAATGAAGATGAAGCCAAGGGCCTGCACAATGTCCTGGGCATTGCAGAGAATCTGGTTGAAGCAGACCCTGACCTTGCTGAACATGCTTTCAAGCAGGGGCTGTTGCTGTGGATTCTAAACAGACTCAAAGTCAGATCATTTGACGCCAACAAGTTGTACTGTTCCGAACTTCTTGCAGTATTACTCCAATCATCGACCTCTAACCGATCATCCCTGGGTAATATCGAGGGTATTGACACGATGCTGCAAGCCCTTGCCCTTTACAAGAGACGTAATCCTCAGTTAGCAGAGGAGCAGGAGATGATGCACAACCTCTTCGACAGTCTGTGTCTGGCACTCCTAGCCCCTGCTAACCGGGATATCTTCCTCAAGGGGGAGGGGGTGGAGTTGATGATCCTAATGTTGAGGGAGAAGAAGATGTCCCGTCCTCCTGCCCTCAAGGTCCTCAACTTCGCGCTCCAAGGAGACGAAGGTATCAACTGCTGTGCTAAGTTTATCGATGTGTACGGTTTGAGATCCTTATTCCCCTGCTTCATGAAGACCCCGGGTAAGAAGGCTAAGCGTGGTGGGTTCAGTGAGATGGAGTGGGTTGAGCACGTGACATCCATCATCTCACACCTCCTGAGGAACACCTCAGGGTCCCAGCTGCAGCGACTCATGAACAAGTTCGTTGAGGAGGACCATCTGAAGGTGGATAGGCTGATTGAGCTCCACCTCTTCTACCTGGGCCGGGCTAAGTCAGTGGACGAGGAGATCAGGGAGGAGAAGGAGATGCTGGAGGAGGAGGTAGATGAGGACAAGGAGAACGAGTTTTACATGAAGAGACTGGACGCCGGTCTCTTCACCCTCCAGAGACTCAACTACATCCTCCTCAGCATTTGTACGGCAGGTATTACTTCCATAGTGGAGCGAGTGAAGCAGTTACTGACCCTCAAGGGGGAGAGCATGCAACCGATAAAGGACATAATGCAGGAGTATGCTGACAGTCTCGGAGATGATGTCAATAAGGCTAACGAGGAAAAAATTAATATCACTCACATGATCAATCAGTTATAGCACGAGGTGCCAGAGCCAGAGGACATAGTTCACGAGAATGTTGCATAAGACAATATGATCTCTGTTACCGCCTGCTATGAAGTTTTTAAGCGAAGTTATGGAAGAAATCAGTCGTCAGTACAAATGGCATCAGCTTCTTCTGCTTAGTATCGACTTTCGTATGTTGTTGGTGAAAATATATTTTAAAGTTTGAGTCTGCCTGAGATCTATAAAAATCTAAATGGACAGTTATAAATACTGCAATTTTCAGATCAATTGGAACTGTTTGTAGTTGACCCGTTTGATGTATAACTCTTATTCTATTTGTATCGTTTAATTCGAATTTCACCGTGCTTTATTACGTAGGTAGCGTAGTCAGTGTTTCTTTGTATCTAAACCCTTACCAGATACTACTTAAGTTAGAACTTTTAATTAATAATTATGATTGAAATTCCGAGAACTAATGAAATAAGTAAATAATTATCTATTGGCCTCTCTATCAAAGTCTCAATAATCTCTGTTCATTGATATTTATGTGATGTCTGATAATTGTATAATTGCTGGTTTAGCAAATATCTGGACAAATTCATGAGTTCGTCGCATCGTTTAGCATTAAACGATTAACATTCCATTAGCTATCACTTGACACCTGTTGAGGGGAGATGTCTAGTAAGAGACCTGCTGAAAATGGGGCCTCTACCACTGGTAGGAAACGGAGACTGGACATGGGACCCGGAAACACTCTCAAACCGTAAGTCAGGAATCCAGGATGTATTTCACTGCATGAAATAGGAACGTTAGGAATCTCGTTAGGAATCAAATTCACTGCATAAAATGACGAACACTCGAAATTAAGCGATTAAGGGCAATTAAATGAATATATCTAGGGGGGGGGGGCCAACGTAATTTTTGTACATTTTTGTACATTTTTACCCAGTAAATCTGAATATGTACAAAAATAAGTATGTAAAAAAATGTACAAGTATGTACAAAAATGTACTTTCCGACCATAGAAATATGGCTTGAGGAGTAAAATCTATTTTAACTTCTCTATAGACTTATTAAATTTGTATCCTGATCAAATGTTGGAGTTTCGGTCATTTTATACAAATTTACACAAGCTATTATATGCACCCATGAATTGACATTTTGCTTGTACACAGTGTAGGTACATGCACGCTTATCATGTACGGATCAACGTCATCAATTCAATGCTCCACGATGGCGTGGCACGAATGGCATACTAATCTAACACGATATGTTTATTATGATAAGCACCATGATTCTGTTTCAATTCAATTACCTTTCCAGATTACGGATGATGGGTCTTGCATAATTGATACTTATATTCTGTTGTCCGCAGTATAACAATATGATGGGGCCGTGCACCTTTGTTGTCAATCTCTTGTCTCAACTCTCGTCTCTCACTAAGTCACTATGCAGTTGCCATGTTAAGTTGATTTTTATTGACAGGGATTTTAAAGGGTATAGTTCAAGCTATAGCTCGAGCAAGCCTTCTAGAATGGGGTTTTATGCTGACCCCGGCTATACAGCCAGGGGCCAGGGCAATAGTTGGAGGCATTTATTATACCCCTGCTATTATATAGCTCCGATATGTCACTCAAACGGATATGTCACTGGTAGTGTAATTGATATATCACGTGTTGCTACTTCATACGATCGCTAGACAAGGGGCTTTTATTTTCACAGACTTCACTTCCAGTGACAAATCGGTTTTTGAGTTATAAAGCTCGCGGCCCGGATTTGTCACTTTCACACCGATATGTCACTAGAAGTTTCGGTGAACCTTAAATTACGAGCCAGACATGGAGACATTGCTGACCAGAAAATTTCTTGGATATATAACTTGAAGAGGGCGAGGGTCGCTGGATCATGTACTTGGTGCTATAGTGACATATCGGTGTGATAGTGACAAATCCGGGCCGTGAGTTTATAACTCAAAAACCGATTTGTCACTGGGGAGGTGTCTGTGAAAATAAAGCCCCACTTGTCTAGCGATCGAGGCTCTGTGGCAACACGTGATATATCAATTACCACAGTGTTTATCCGTTCTGAAGTCATATCAGGGGTCTAACATACGCAATACATGCCCCTATCACGTGGTGCGCATCATGACATTACCGGACGACAAAGGAAGCAGATCGTAAGATCATTGTTGCGCATCATCTCACTTGTTAGTGTAACATAGCACCTTTTGCACACGTGACATTAGGGGTTAGCTGACAGGAGCTATACCTTAGTACGGCATCACCTAATTTGCGCACTTTAAGATCGGAGCACTTTATTAGTGTGGTTTTTTATGAGATAGAAAACGATGTGGAAATTTGAATAAATTTGAAATTTTCCTCTTGATTGTGGGGACATCATATTCAATTCATAGGACCAGCAATCAAAAATTTTGCAATTATGAAAATAAATCAAATTTTCTACAGTAATAATTTATAGTATCCATTACAATTTCTTTCTTTAAACTATTTAAGTTTTAGCTAACTGTCACGATATACAGCTCGTTTTGTAATTGTACTTTTGTTTTTGGCCACTATAAACTTATCAAGTACCTATACATTTAAATCTGGTAGTATAGTTATTCATTAATTCATGTCCAGAAAAAACAAAATCGAAAAACGCAAAAATTCAAAAATTGTTCACTAAATTAGCATGCACTTGATTTTATGCACTTAAATACTATACATAATTAGTGCCGTTTTCCAAACCGCACTAATTAAGTGACACTAAGTGTACTACTAGTTGGCTGACAGGAGCTATAGTTCTATAGCTCGAGCAGCCCCTGTCTAGAAAAAATTTTTGTATCGGACAATAACCCGGGTCAGCGTAAAGGTCACGTCCTGTATAGTAATTAGTAACTCTGACCCAGGCTCCTTACTGAGAAGTGAGAGCTCCTGACTGAGAGCTCCTTTCCTGGACAAGGTCTAAGATATGGGAAACTCCTGGGTTCCACCCAGGAACCTCATTCCTCAACCAATTGTCAAAATACTTCCGGCAGGCAACTTTCTTCTGACATCATGAGATCATGGTGATTGGTGATTAAACAGTTTGATATTAATTTCATCACCCAAATTCAATCGCAGTAGGTACTGCATATTTAGATCAATTAATACCTTATTGGACATATTTATACGGACATTAATATTCACGCTGAGCACCTCAGCGTGAATATTATCCGTAAATAATGTCGTGATATAATATTCCGTGATATTCAGGTCCGTGAAAATTAAGTCCACTACAGTAGGGTACGGACATAAAATTTCGGAATTCATCTCTTTAAACGTGCAAATAATAAATTTTTCCAGGAAATTGTGTTTCTTTTTCATGCTCAGTAACTGCGATATGAAAATTCATCATTAATTTGAAAAATATCGAAAAATCTTCAATTCAAGTATTCTAATCGTGGAAGAAAATGGGAAACATAGAGCCGAAAATTTCGAATTTGTGTTTGAAAATTTGAAGTGGCAGAGAATCAAGCGTGAATATTAATGTCCGTGAAGTTTTAGGTCCGTGAAACTAAAGTCCGTGAAAATTATGTCCGATAAAGGTATAAACTTTGCAAACGATTTTCCACCAACCTATTGTTTCCATGAAGAAAGGGTGTATCGACTTATTATCAACCCGGTAAGTTGTATAGGAGTTTTGTCAACAAAAGTCCGATAAGATTTAGATTATTGAAAGAAGGGCGATTGAGTTATGGACACTCCATGTCCATAACTCAATATACAATACTTTAGGGCCTATGTTTATCAACAAGTCGTATATAAGCATGACCATTGTGAAATATAAAGTTGAAAACCAAGTCTGTATTCCACCTTCTTGGGCCGAGATAGATTTGTACATTTTTGTACATCTTTGTACATTCTTGTACATTTTTACCCAGTAAATCTGAAAGTGTACAAAAATTAGTATATACAAAAATGTACAAAAATTACGTTGGCCCCCCCCCCCTATCTAATTTGCCTGCCAAGTGCCACGTTTTAAGTTTAACGTACAATTTCATAGTCTTTTATTCTAGCATCTCCTGTTTCCGCTTTGTTAGTTTGTTGCCACTTCCACTTTACACTGCTACTTTCTTTGTCACACTCCAATACCTCTGAGCTCTGACGATGCGTCGTTGTCCTAGTGTCCGTGATGCGTTGAACCCCTACACCAAGCTGCCCTACACGGCCAAGTACCACAAGCTGCTGGACAAGCGGATGGAGCTGCCAGTGTGGGAACACAAGGAGAAGTTCATGGAGCTACTCATGAACAACCAAGTAGTGGTGCTGGTCGGAGAGACGGGGTCTGGTAAAACTACTCAGGTGCGTGGGGTTGTGGGGCGTAGAATGGGTGAATATTTGAATAAGGTGTAAAGGATCGGAGAATCCTTCTTCTCCTTGTTAAGTTGTTAATGGGGAATGGGCCGGAGGGGAGTGATCAGAGAGCACCAGATTATCTACTTGCAGTATTCTTACACCTGGGTGTCCTGTTTCTAACACCTGCTCCTTCAGAATATCTTCCCATTGATGATCATATATCAGATTATCTCCCTCCATTATCTATTATTTCCTGTCTCCCGTCTCTAACAGTCTAACACAACTCCAACTTCAGTGGTGTGTGGACGTGTCCCCTTCTAGCCATTCCCCACGTTCCACCTCTCTTACCCCTCATCTTTTTCCAGTTTCTAACACCACTCCACTTCAGATACCACAGTGGTGTGTGGACGTTCTCCCCGAGGTGGCTGGTAAGAAGCAGCACTGTGTGGCTTGTACCCAGCCCAGGCGAGTGGCGGCTATGAGTGTGGCTACCAGGGTAGCCGAGGAGATGGACGTAAAACTAGGTAGGATATTACGAAATTAAAATCTGATTTAAAACGAATTGAAATATTATTTTAAATCCGAATAAAAACTGGTGTGTCCCAAAATCAAATAAACATTGCCGCACGTTGCACGTATCTCCCAATAGATTCCCTTACATTTCGCCCAATTTCAGGTAACGAGGTCGGTTACACGATCAGGTTTGAGGATGTGACAGGACCTAACACTATACTGAAGTACATGACAGATGGTATGTTGATGAGGGAGGCCATGACCAACCCCATGCTCGATAGTTACAAGGTTAGTCCACTGGTTAGGCTTATAATTTTTTTTGGATTTGGGGCTTTGCGCCTTCGTTTGTATGTCGTAAAATACTCTCCGGCGGGTATATTTTTTCAAATATTCTTCGCATTACGTCTCTTGATCCACATCAAACGTCTTTACAGGTGGTAATGATGGACGAGGCTCACGAACGGACGCTAGCTACTGACATTCTGATGGGTGTGCTAAAGGAGGTAATCAAACGCCGTCCGGACATGAAGCTGGTGATCATGTCCGCTACACTGGACGCCGGCAAGTTCCAGAAGTACTTTGACAACGCTCCGCTCATGTCCATCCCGGGTAGGACCCACCCGGTGGAGATATTCTTCACTCCGGAGCCTGAGAGGGACTACCTGGAGGCAGCCATCAGGACCGTGCTGCAGATCCACATGTGCGAGGAGGAGGCAGGGGATATACTGCTCTTCCTTACTGGACAAGAGGTGTGTGTGGGGTAGTGAGATGTAGTGTTTTAATGGGGGGGGGGGGGGGCAGGGATATACTGCTCTTCCTTACTGGACAAGAGGTGGGTGGGGTAGAGCGGGTAGTGTTATAATGTGAGGAGGAGGCAGGGGATATACTGCTCTTCCTTACTGGACAAGAGGTGGGTGGGGTAGTGTTTTAATAAGGGGGGGGGGCATACTGCTCTTCCTTACTGGACAAGAGGTGTGTGGGGGTAGGGAGGGGTTGCGTTTTAATGGGGGGGGGGCAGGGGACATACTGCTCTTCCTTACTGGACAAGAGGTGGGTGGGGTAGAGGGAGGTAGTGTCTTAAGGGGGGGGACATACTGCTCTTCCTTACTTCCTTACCGGACAAGAGGTGGGTGGGGTAGAGGGAGGTAGTGTTTTATAATGGGGGGGCAGGGGATATACTGCTCCCAGTGACAGAACCCTAGCGAGCGAGAGAGCGTCGCTCGACAACCAACAGCCACGTTTGTGGCGACCCAAACGTCCAAACGACCGAATTTTCATTGAAATTAGCATTGAAGTTCCCAATGAAATTAGCATAAACGAAACCAAATTGGCAATTAACTACTCACGATACTGTACAAGAGCCGCCAAATTGTAACCGTGACTTATAATAACTAAGTATTTCATTGTGTTTGACAATTGTACAGCTTCATTTATGTCGTGGAGTGTAAGAATCATCCTGACAAAAGTCTGTAGTACATTTACGATGACTGCCTCAAGCCCTCAGAGCTGTATTGTACCCGCAAAACCTTTGACCACTCTAAAAGATTTATAAAAATGCGTGGGATATTTACTTGTGTTTGAAATAGATTTGTATTAACCATACGTTAATTATTTGTAATATTTGAGCACGTAAAGAAACTCCAAAGTAGTCTCGTTCAAATGTAAGTTCGAATGATAAAGGCACACGCAGCTCTAAAATGTGCTGGTCGTCAGAAAAAAGCTGAAAAAGCTACGCTCGATATTGGTGGTCGTCACGCTCGACGACCACAATACAATTACAGGTAAAATCTCATCCTACGCTCGCTGGTCGTCAGCTGCGCTCGACGACCAGCGAAATAAATAATTACAATATTCACTGTGTACACTGTTTTGGCTATAACTTGAGAACGGATCGATATTTTTTCAAAAGTATTTTTTCGTCTAGTAGATGAACGATTTACAAAGATTATAAATATGCTTGAATATGTTTATTATCAATAACAAACTGTTGAAACACAAGGAAATATTCAGTTGATAAAAAATCTAGTTTTGGCTATAACATTGCACCCGATCGATATATATTTTATTAAATTCTTTTTTCTCTAGTTGATAAATAATCCATGAAATTTTCATAATGCTTCAGAGGCTAAGTAGCAATGAAAAGCAGTTTGAAACACAAGGATATGTTTTGTTTCTAAAAAGCTTACTTTTAGCTGAATCATTGCGGCTGATTGATATTTTCTTTAATTCTTTTTCCTTCGATAGATGGATGTTTTCGAAGGTTCTAAACATGCTTAAATAAGTTGAGTTATGCAAACCAACTGTTGAAACACAAGGAAATATTAAATTTATGAAAAAGTAAGTCTTGGCTCTAACACCTCGTTTGATCGATATTTCTTTCAAATTCTTTTTTCCTCTGGAAGATGAACGTTCTAAACATGCCTTGATGTGTTCCAAAAAAAAAATTCAGCTGTGGCGGGCTGTTGTGATCAAAATGTTTCTAAATCGATTTAGAGGCAGATTACTGAATTGATTTGGAGGCAGATTCAGATAGGAAATACCATAAAATTTTTCGCCTGCGGCGGGCTGTTGTGATCAAATTATACATTAGCAAATTGATCTTAGAGGCAGATTCAGATGGGAAATACCATGAAATTTTTCGCCTGCGGCGGGCTGTTGTGATCAAATTATACATTACCAAATTGATCTTAGAGGCAGATTCAGATGGGAAATACCATAAAATTTTTCGACGGATAAAAAATTCTGGAAACGGTGGCGACCAAATTGAGTAGTGAAAGTCTGCGCTCGACGACCCACAGGAGGTATTCTGTCACTGGGATACTGCTCTTCCTCACTGGACAGGAGGTGGGTGGGGGTAGAGTGGGGTAGTGTTTTAATGGGATTATCTGGGGAGTGAACTAATGAACTATCAATATAAGAAACTTAAGGAAATTTCGAGCTCAAAAAGTTAAAACTCTATTCGTTATACTCCCATGTTTGTCATCTACAATATTTCTGCGTTTAAGGAAATTGATGAAGCATGTAAGCGAATGAAGAAGGAGATAGAGAACTTCGGCAATGACGTGGGACCCCTCGTGTGCGTCCCCCTCTACTCCACTCTTCCCCCTCAAATGCAGCAGAAGATATTCGACCCCCCTCCGCCCCCTCGGAACGGTAAAGTCGGCAGGAAGTGTGTTGTTGCTACCAACATCGCGGAAACCTCCCTTACCATTGACGGAGTGGTGTTCGTTATAGACCCGGGTTTCTCCAAGCAGAAAGTTTACAACCCGCGGATCCGGGTGGAGTCCTTGCTGGTTACCGCTATTTCCAAAGCGAGTGCGCAGCAGCGCGCGGGCCGTGCGGGTAGGACTCGTCCTGGGAAGTGTTTCAGGCTGTATACAGAGAAGGCGTATAACAGCGAAATGCAGGAGAATACATACCCTGAAATCCTGAGATCTAACCTCGGAACTGTCGTGCTGCAGCTCAAAAAGATGGGAATCGACGATCTGGTTCACTTCGACTTCATGGACCCTCCAGGTAAATGGATGACAGCTCATATGTTCAATAGCCTGCCTTGGCAAATTGCCGCCCATATTTGCTGCCACAACTTTTTTCCTTGAAAAATGAATACCATTTTCTGATCCCCCCTCCCTAACTCTTCTAACAACCCTCCCTCTCCTCAGCGCCCGAGACTCTGATGCGAGCTCTGGAGTTACTCAACTACCTACAAGCACTAAGTGAGGACGGAGAACTGACTGACTTGGGCGGGATGATGGCTGAGTTCCCCCTCGACCCCTCCCTCTCCAAGATGACGATCACCAGCACCGAGTACATGTGTTCCAACGAGATACTCAGCATCGTCGCCATGCTCAATGGTATGGAGAGAGTCCGTAGTGGGCCGTGTTATGATTCATGGGGATTGTTTAGTAGATTCATTCTCAAATTAAATGATATTTTTGATCCGATATAAGATGTTATGATAGTTATTATGATGGCTTTGAATGAAATTACTTGGATTTTCCATCCTGTACGTAAATGGCTGTATCGTGACAATGCCTTGTAGTTTGTGTTGTACTAGTTGTGTTGTTTAGTACACATGTACTGTATTGTACTAGTATAGTATCGTGCTACCATGACAACACGCCACTGTTACCATGGTTACCATGCGTCATCAGAGTAGCGTCATGGTAACACGAAGTGTCCCCTAGAGATGTCTAACTACCGACCTCTGCGTGACAGTTCCTCAGTGGTTCATGAGGCCGCAAGACGCCCGGAAACAGGCTGATGAGGCTAAAATGAGGTTTGCCCACATCGACGGAGATCATCTGACCATGTTGAATGTTTACCACGCTTACAAGCAAAGTGAGTACTCGGGGTGGTTGGTAGGTGACACGCCTACATGCTTAGTAAGTGATACATACCACTCCAATAAGACTGGAATCTACTCTATCTGTTCAATTTACCCCAGTTATCGCATAAATTTTGTGTTTTCTTGTCCCTAAGTAATTCTCATTAGCCCATCTCACTCTTATCTTGAAATTGAAATCAGTCATTCACTCTTTCTCTTAGATAACGAGTCCATGCAGTGGTGTTTCGACAACTTCATTCAACACAGAGCGTAAGTTTAATTTCTCAAAGTCGAGCGATTGACGTGATCTCTGCGTTTTTCCTTTCATTTCAATCCGATTTTCGTGTTGGCTATTTACCTCTATCCCAAATTTCAGATAACAATTTTACACTGCAGGCACTTTCATATTGTATCATATAATTGGTTAATTAATGAGTGTAATAGGCTCCTATCATAACAGGTTGAAGCAAGCTGACAGCGTCAGGGACCAGCTATCCCGGATAATGGACAGGTTCAACTTGAAGCGGGTATCTACCGACTTCTCCAGCAAGGAATACTACCTGAACATCAGAAAAGCACTCTGTACAGGATTCTTCATGCAGGTTGGTGGAAAACATTTGCTGATTTCTTATGAAACTCCTCAAATAATCTGCAATTCCTCCTAATACACCTTTCTTTTATCTCCGACTACACATATCTTCTAACCCACCCATTCAACCCCAGGTAGCACATCTTGAGCGGACTGGCCACTACCTCACAGTTAAAGATAACCAAGTAGTACAGCTCCATCCCAGTACCTGTCTGGACCACAAGCCACAGTGGGTTCTCTATCACGAGTTCGTACTGACCAGCAAGAACTACATCAGAACGTGCTCAGATATCAGACCTGATTGGTAAGTGTCTCTCCCATGAATTCCCTTCTCTTGAGTTGAGTATAAAACTTAATTACTAGCTCTTAGGTGGGAGGGCCGCGGTTTTTGAGTTGATTTCATGACTCATTCATGTTTAGACAATGGGATTTTGGGTAGTCTACAATTTGTTCACAAATACAGAGGACTAGTATGTAAGTGTTTAAGATGCATTGGAGTTAGGATCCACCTCGATACATGTTACCCGTCTTGGAAGCTTATCTAACATTGTAATTAAAATTTGCCAATTTCGGTCACACCTCAAATTTGATTGTATGGAAGGCGCGGGTCGAATTTTATCTTACAAATGTTGTTGTACTCACTCTTCTTTTGCGCGGTTTAATGTGCGCGCGCGGTATGTATTTCATTTAGCTCTGATCTCGATCGCCGGTTCGCTAGCTGGGTCGGGGAGGTTGCACCGACACGTTCTTTGTTACCTCCGAATCCCGCATCCGTCGCACTACGTTACGTAAATCTCCAATGCTGGCTGCATTAGACCCAACCAAGCACGACCTACGAACAAATACAACACCCAGACATCCACCGACCCTCCTCGACAATCAAAGGCGAAAGGTCTACACCCAGTGCCCACCATTTCTGTACAGGAAATTTGGCACATTTCTGATATGGAACCCTATTTATTTCTGGAATTTCGGGCCTTTTTCTAAAATTGTTCCATTTTTATCCATGAAATGCGGAAAATTTAAGGTTGTTTCACACCCGAGGTTCCAATTCGAATAGAAGTTGCTGTGAACGGCGGTTTCTCTACCCAACCTTTAGTCCATTACCTCGTACCAAAATAGTACATCGGAATGTATTACTGTGAAAGGCATCGTGTGCAATGCTATTTCTAGCTTGTGGTTGTTTTGTGTGCTCATCAGTCATTTGAAACAGGCAATTTTGATTACCTTAGTACAGAATACAGAATATTTATACATCACAATATTTATACGAATTTTGATTTTTTTTCGTATAAATTTCATGTCGTATAAAATTTGTGAAGTATAAATTATGTGTCATACAAATTTTCCATTCTTTTAGCCACTTGATCTGACTTTCAACCGTGCATTGAAAAGTATTGAACAGGATTCTAGTGCTGAGATTACTAGTCTATGACCTAACATTTCTCCAGAAATAGATGACATCAAAGTAAATACAGGAAAAGCTGTTCTTCGAACTCTGCATGCAAAGACAATATCCACTGCATGCACCAGAAGAAGGAAAGTCAAATATTTTACACTAGTCTGCAGCTTTTTGCTTACGTAATTAACACCGAAAAGAATACGTGATACTCAAAACATAAAGGGATACTGATGGCTTAGACAGTGCGTTCACTTAAATCATAATTTGGTCCACAGGCAGAAAAATCAAAGATTATTTGAAAGAATATCGCAAAATTCGTGACGTATCTGTTACTATACTTCAAAAAAGTCCAGTATACCGCACGCTGTTGGGAAGAATATGATGTTTCTGCCAAAATTGGAACAAAATGAGCACTCAATTTTTCTTACATGTGTTTTGCTGTAACTGTGCGAACCGATTTTTTGGTCCGATAGGCATATATATATATTTTTTGGTGCAAAATCTGTTACACTTCAACCACCACCGCACCTTTGCGGAGTGGGTGGCAAAATTGGAACAAAATGAGACAATTTTCTTAGAGTTCTGTACTGGGACATTGCCTTAGAACTACCATTGAAACCTCAAAACAAACCGTTCAATGTGTTACTTCATCAATCTTCAGCGATTCCTGCCCTTAGAATGTGTCAGCATTTTGTCTCATTTTCGCGGTATTTCAGCATTTTGTCTCATTTTTGTTCCAAACTTGTTCCGACACAAAATAACTATAACAGATTGAAATTCAAAAGCCTCAGTATGGTCAATAGGGTTTTTTGTTCGTGTCGATAAACTATTTAGTACCCCAGAAGGGCCTCTTGGTCACCATTTTGCCCCATTTTTGTGCAGCATGCCAGGTTGACATACTGTGCAAAAATGAGACAAAATGGTGACCTAAAAACCTCTGAGTACTAAATAGAGGCCCCTGGGGACCATAATTATAATACTGAAGCTTTTAAATTTCAATCTTACTGTTATCTTGTGTTGGAACAAATTTAACGAGCTAAAACCCGTTGTCTCATTTTTGTTCCAAGACCAAATATCTGTAGAATTGAATTTCTGAAGCATAAGAACTTTTGGTCTGATGTCTAAACAACCCATTTGATGGGTTTTTCAATCAATTTTGACTATTTCCCACCTATTTGTTTTATGTCAGCAAATTGGCTCTTTTTTGTTCCAATCGCGCGAAAAATTGTCTCGTTGGCAAGCAACATGATGAAATTGTTTGGGAATACATGTTGTCTCATTGGTGCGTGATGAATCAACCTCCGGGTTTAACTCCATCGTTAATTCCACGAATCTTGTATTATAGAGAATTTATAGGGAACTATTGACTCCAGGAGACGAAGAATATTATTCATAAAGCCAATTGCACCTCATTGAAATCTGGCTCTGGTGTACACAAACTCCGCTTTCAGTTGTCCGAAATCCTCAATTTTACCCTATACGAAATACCTATAGAGGGGAGGAAGCAATATGATGACCAAAACAGTCGGTTTCTCGCATGGGGTGGAATACAGACCTGTGCATCTCACCAAAAAAACTCTGCGTGAATTTGAGTGACCCTGTAAAAAGATTAGATCAACTTAAAGGCCAATAGTAATTTTTAGTCCGGTGGAATGCTGAAAACTGACAAGTATATTTGGTTCCAAAGGTTATGCGGAGTTCAGGCTTGGTGGTGTATGGTCTTGCAAACATTGGAGAGTTGTAGGTCTAGGGGCCTCATACAGCTAACAGTTCTTAGATGTTATGTTGGTAAATAGATTCACAGAAAGCCCTGTGTTTACTGTCTTATGTTTAGATGACGTTCACTCCTCGAGGCAGGGGTGAATAATATAGCATGAATTGCAAACATTTAGAGGACCAGGGGTGAAAGATCCGTTCAAATAAATTGTGTGTGTTTTCGATCATCACAATATCACGAGGTGTTAGCCGAGTGCGATCACTATCGATAACACACGATCCATGAGTTATTTAGCTGTTAGGTATTAGTATCCGAGAACAACTTTGATTTATTACTGACTTTTCTACTGTAATTGCGCACTGTACAGTATACAGCACTTGTTCTATGATCAACATCGCCTTGTGAGTTGATTCTAATATTTCAATCAACACAATATCCATGTTATCACGTGATATTTTTGTACCACGTTACCACGTCACGTGGTATGTCACATGTCAGTAGGGGAGCAGTTGTCGGTCAGCGCTATAATGGTGTGATATATCGATAATTATCATCCTCGAATTTGAAAGGAGGGCCATGATGCCATTTTACCGGCAGCCTCATATTATGTACAGCTAGTAGGTGCTGCTTAATTGATTTACAGACCACCCAGTGACTACAGTCCATGGCGTTCACTCCACTGTCCTCTGGTGTTTTCTGAAAGTGGAGAGGTTGAGGAAGGGGTCTGAGTTGTACAAGGCTAGACTTTGAGTTGTAGGGAGGTTGTGTCTCCATTATGTCGTGACTTTAGTTGATTCCAAAATTATTAATTATTAAACTGAATTATATGCCAGCATTTTATGTCTCTATAACATCCCATTCTCAAATATATACACATTTTATGTAATTAACAAGAAACGCACACCTTCTCATGTTGTTCTAGTTTGCTTGTTGCTTTCCTCTGAGGGTGCCTGGCGGCAAATGTTCCATTGTCCCCGACTTACACACCACGAAGCTACAGCTACATTTACATTCTACATTCTAAGCAGTCGGGCAGTCAATGCCACCCTTGGAAATAAATAACTCAATAATTTTAGAATTTTATAGCTTTACCGATGGATCGATTATTGAATATTGGATTTAATTCTGTTGGTGAGAATCAGAGGAATCCTGTTACTAAATCACCGTCATCCTATCGTTATCCACCAATATTTTGTACTCCGTTATAAAACCCCCTGGATTTATAACAATTAATTTCAGGCTGTTGAAGATCGCTCCGAACTATTACAACCTGAAGAACTTCCCTAACTGCGAGGCTAAGAGGGAGCTGGAAAAGCTGTACGAGCGTGTTGCACGGGGCGTCAAGAAGTAGCCTAGCTCCTCCTGTGTAAGGACTTCCCTCGATGTTTTTAAATGCTATTTAGTTTTAACACGTAATATATAATATCTTGCCTTTTGACACGGTACTTTTAGAAACTCTCTTGAAAATAATCTAAAGTTAGTACAAACTTTCGATAAAACAATAGATAAATCTGAGGAGACATGAAACGTACTTCTTAAAAGTTTAAAACGCCGAGCTTCTATAATTGGGCTGGGATCTCTTATTTGAAGAATACGGTGATATGTCATGCCCTCATTTCCCTTCTCTTTTTCGAATTTATGTTTGTCGTAGAATGTTACCATTGATGTGATTAACCAGTTATCCGTCGCCCTGGAATTTGCAGGAAAATAGGTTCAAATAATTATCTCCGCCCGTTGGAAATTGACTGGCCTAGTCATATGATCACAATTTCTTTTCGTTGTACTACAGAATCTCAGAATGTATGACAGAGGTAAATGATCTTTGAAATTTCGAGATAATATGTAGTTCTTGGCTGACACTGTTTACTGAAACTTCGGAGGAAAATCAGCAATTAATGCACTAATTGTAAGCTCAAAGTTTAGTCAACGATACCGACCAATTAATTTCCAATGAGCGGTGAAGACGGTTTATGCAATCGTAAAGAGGAAGGGTTTTTCAAATGATTCCGAGTTCAAGATTGTTAGATGTTTGTTAATAGGGGGGGGGGGCTTCAGGTACTTATTTCACGGAACATAATATGGCCAAAAGTATATAAAGTAGCTGGGTAGTACCTGGGTAGACACTCGATGCTCCTATATCAGTATGATCGTTATCATTCGTTCCATTAACAAATGTACCTGAATGACCCCCCTCGGGAGCCTGAGAGGGGGTTTGAAATAACCCAGTTTCACTTATATAGATTACACAAAATAAGTTATTTGTGTTCATCAGTCAAAAACAACACGCCGAAAGAGTAGTGAAAGGGCCAGTAGAGAGAGAGGCATTGTACCTTAAGTCGTACTGTACCATAAGTCGTCCCTACCACTCCAGAAAAGGCATTCTGTATCAGGGCCTTGGGACCACACTTGGCCGATCTTACCTCCTTTCGACTAATTCAGGTTTTGACTAGTTGGTTTTGACTTCCTTAGGAGGTGTATTTATATGGAATAAAATTTCTGTGTTTCAAATTTTGGTAAGTTGAAAGTATGGGGATTTTCTTAATCATTACTCTTGTTAAGATATGATAATGACGTCATTTTGAACTGTCATGGTGTGTAAAAAAGTGGGGATTTTTCTGAAAAATCCCCAAATTACAACCATTATAATTAAACCTCCTAAGAAAGTTGGTTTTGTCTGATGAGCTAACATACACGTAACGCACATCTGTCTGCATCGATCGGTTAACTTTAAGTTTGAGGGTCGTATTTGATGTTTACACTGACAGCTCATACACCTTCCAAATGCTAATTGAAGCGAAGGTAGATATGTGCATTGAGCGTGTAGAACGGCAATTGACATCTTCATCGATCACTCAATCTTAATTCATCGATGCATATGATATTAATATGGTTACGCTTATGTCAATCTGAAGTGCATGTTCTATACGATCTTTACTTGCTTCCCGTATTCTCCTTATCTTGAAGTTTTAAGAAGGGATAAGTAGGGTTAAGTAGGAACCAGTGTCCTCTCAAATAAAATTGAATTGATTTATTTTTTAATTTCAGTGTTAGATCACAATTACCAATGTCCCACTCCTCTACAGTTCCGATATTTTAAGGATTATATTTTTTGTTGAACTGAAAAGGCTGGTTCGGTAATGATTCAGGTGTTCGTGGTAATTTCTTGAAAAATTCCTGTCGCAACAGACTCGTTGGCTTGTCGACTGTGACTTGTAGTGCGATGTCTTTTTGAAACGATGTCATTTGTTAATATCACATTCTATTATTTTCGTTCCCAAGATTTGCTTTCACGTTCTCTTATCGCTATTTTAGATATCAATACGGCAGTCAATTTGACGATGCCAATTTAGCGGCCAGCTTAGTAAAGCTGGTTGTGAAAATGTTTCAGATTATTACATTTCACACTTACAGGCACCTTTCATAGGTCTTTATAATGCATAGACGCCTACCTTATCGGCCCCATTTTGGTTTTGACCCTCACCCTTCGGGCTGCAGGTCTAGAAATCATCCCTCAGGCTACGTCCTCGGGAAGTATCCCAAAATGGACCCTATAGGCGCGGGTCCATGTATTGTAAACAACCCAATACCCTCATCACAGTGGACTCTCGCAGCTTGTATTTTTAAACAATTTTTAAAGCAATGAAACATTATATCGATATTTTAATGTTAGAATTTCCCACTAATTCTAATGTCTCCTCCTTAAATTGAAATGAAGCATGAACCCCATCTTACCAACCGCATTGTAAACATTTGAACAAAGTAAAACACTTGACGTTGAAATTGTATGTAAATTGACAGGCGATATTTATATAATGAATTTTTCAACAACAAATGTAAACCAGATTAAAATATAATTTTCGATTAAAAACGTCAATTCAAACAAGAGTCCAAAGCACAGCAATCAATGACTCCTCATGAGCCAGGGCACTGACAGGCGAATGGTCGTTGTCTCTTCTTGTGTCCGTGGAATGAGTCGTCGAACTCTCCCCATCTTGAGAAAGCTATGGCGTGCTGTCCGTCTGTGTTCTTGATGTATTCCGCGTTGTCTTTGCCTGCTTTGAGAATCCATGGCACATCCCAAGTGTCCACCTTCTTGTTGTTCAGCCACCGGAACACGCCCTCCTTCTTAATGTCGTTACCTCCCAGCCACACCCAGTTCGCATCGTCCCACTTGTCCCAGGCCTCGTCCGCAGGTCCGAGGAAGTAGTTGATGGCCTGCATCATCTCCGTCACCTCCCTCTTGTTCCTGACCATGGCCAGAGTAAGTCCGGCATCCTCACACGCTTCCAGGGCGTGTTCCCACGTCTTACGCTGGTTGGAGAGGATGTATTTGCCTTTGTAGTCGCACGCTACCACGTGCCTCTCGAAGTTCCAGCCGTCATCCCACCATCCCTGGGCGTCCACTCTGACCTGGTTTTGGTAGCATCCACCTTTAGTCCTGCACCCATTCTTCTTCTTCCTCTTCTTCATGTAGTTTTGATCGGGCTGTGCTGCTTGCTTCTTCTTTGGCCAGTTGCTGTACTCCAGAGGAGATTGACCAGTGCCCTGCCACTTCCACTCATCGGGATTATAATTTTTGACTTCCCTTTTTCCCTTTCCTTGCACTTGTGTGTTCGTTACCTTTCGTAACCCTGACCAGATCCAGTTTACGTCATTGAATCTCTCGGGGAGTGGCATTTCGCCTACTCTCCGTGGCGGCTCTTTACCCCCTGACAAACCCAAATCATATAGGAACAGCAAGTGTCCCAGCTTTTCCTTGCTGTCAATTGTCACCAAGTTGCTCTTCTTCGTCTTCACACCAATGCTGAACTTCGAACACTGCTTCGTCGCTTCATCGTAGCTTGCCGGCGTGGCAAATAATGCTAGTTCGCATGTAGCGAAGAAATTGTTGCTGAGCTCTCCCAGAAGTCTCTTCAAACCGCCGACTTCCTCCACGCCGAAGTACCGCCCGGACCAGGCTAGCCCAGCTACCGTGGTTAGCAACAAAACGAGTCTAATCATCATACCGAGAATGTTAACGAAACGGAGCTAAATCAAGTTCTGAGAATAAAGGGTATTATTTAACCTACCCCGATTGGAAGACAGTCTGGTTATTCGAATTGTTATTGCAGTGCTTCCCTCAAATGAGCGCGGAGTTGCCGTGTTGAGGCGCACCAGTAGACGGTAACAATAGAATTAGAACCTTTGAATTGAGCCTCATGAAGTTCTGAACACGTCACACCTTGCATATTATTGTGATTTAGGTCCCCAAAAAATTTGTTTGGTCCTCGGACCAAAATTTTTTTGGGACCTAAATCAAAATTCCGTCTTATAACATAAGTGCGAAATTTAGTTTTGAAGCGATTCTGAACGTTTCGTGTAAAAATATTGAAAAATGGCTGAGATTTTGGAAAAAATGTAAAGTCGATTATCGCAAACCCACTAACCCAGCCAAAAAGTTGGCCCCCAGGGGTTTACCTTTTGGGTCATCCATTATCTCAGAAACGTGTTTTCCAAAAAATTTGGGTTGAACCCGCCCCCCCCCCCCCCTTAAGGGGAGGGGGGTTCCAAATGATAACGTTACATGTTATTGTAACAAGTACAAATACAACTAAAACTTACTTTACTTTAAACTTGATTACGGGGTGAATTGGCCAAAAAATGGTCGACAATTGATTTAAAAATAAAAGTACGTAATTTATGAACGTATATGTTTGATAAGATAAAGAAAATAATAAGATAAAGAAAATATGGTCATAATATACGAGCGACACACCAACAGAGACACTGACACTGACAGTCCTATTGTAATTACCGTGGAGTACTCACAATCCCATTGCACTACCGTCAAGGGGATGTCCAGTGTCCGTCTTTTACGGAAATCTCTAAAAATAAAAACAAACACAGACAAATAAAAACGGACATGAAAATTTCCGGGCATTTTCTGAACTTGTCCATTGCCAACCCTCTCATTTGCCTTTTTTCAAAGGCCAATGGGGAGGGAAAAATTGATTAATATGTGTACGATCCCTAACGGTGATGTGTCGAACTTCTATGTGCATGTGCGCGGCTCTCTGGCTGTTGATTACGGGCAGTGAGCCGCGCGATTACGCTGCGCATGAGAAAACCGTGCACGTGGGGTTCGTGACGCCCCAAGGGGCCATCCATAAAGGACGTCCGCAAAATTTCGGCTATTTTAGATCCGCAACCTGAAATACCCCCTCCTTCCGGACGTCGGCATTTTCGTCCAAAATTAAAATCTTTCGAGCGATAATTTTTATGCATGTTTTCTCACGACTATGTTGTCGTACGATGTATGACCCGCTGACGCCAGCCGCGATCGCGAAGCGGCTGGCTCGATGAGAATCAGCGCGGCGCTGATTCTCGAGAGGGTCTGTCAACGTCAGACAAATGATTATGGTGACAATATCAACTTTATTATTTGACTCAATGTCGAAAATTTAAGTCAAACTTTTAAAAATTCGACAATTTTCTAGTTGAACGGTGGCGTGTCGAACTCATATATGCGCGGCTTTTCAATGCGCGGCTCGCCGCCTGTAATTAACAGGCAGCGAGCCGCGCACATATGAGTTCGACCAAAATTTTAATGCGGACGTCCGCATTTGGCCAAACACCCCCTCCCCCTACGCGTCTGCATTGGCCAGACTTCCCCCTCCCCCTCTTTGCGTCTTGACGTCGCGTACTTAAGAGTCAATTAACTTCAGATAGGATTGAGATGAAGACACGGGTTTTTCGTTAAAAAATAGTATATTGCATTCAAGTTTTGGAAGGATGGTAGATCTCCCATATAAACGGGAGCCTTCATTATCTATGACAATGACGTCACTCAGAAAAATATAATTAAGCGCACCTAGCTTAATTAAAAAACATTGATTTTCTCATTTTTTTCAAATTCGAATTTTGCAAAAATAAGGCGCCCGTAACGTTCGACGGTCGATCGAATGGAATTGTTCGACCGATCAACTCCGTTTGAACGACTGATGTGTTTTTAAGCTGGTCCCTAATGACTTCAATCATGTTTAAATGAGCAATATTTAGTTGTTTCCCTAATAGCTCAAAGATTTTCTATCTAAAAAACATCAGTCGATCAAATGAACTTGATCGATCGACCAATTCCATTCGATCGAATGGAATTGGTCGATCGATCAACTCCATTTGAACGACTGATGTGTTTGAATGGTCCCTAAAGACTTGAATCGTGTTCAAATGAGCAATATTTAGTTGTTTCCCTAATAGCTCAAAAATTGGTCGATCGATCAACTTCATTTGATCGACTGATGTGTTTTAGTAAAACACATCAGTCGATCAAATGAAGTTGATCGATCGACCAATTCCATTCGATCGACCGACGAACGTTACGGGCGCCTAATTCCGCGAACACAAATTCGAATTTTGCAAAAATAATTCCCGCGAACACAAATCATGAAATCCTATCGCCTCTCGTCTCCGATAGGAATGACGGTATCCTATCGGTTCCGAGAGGCATCCTATCGCCTCTCGCGCCCGATAATGGCGCAATCCTATCGGCTCCGAGAGGGATCCTATCGCCTCTCGTATACCAAATCCTATCGCCTCTCGTATACCAAATCCTATCGCCTCTCGGATATGGAATCCGATCGTATTCCTATCGGTTCCCGAGGGGATTCCGAGGGGCGATCCTATCGCCGATAGGATTATTTCCGATCGGATTAAAATACGAAAAAAGGCCCTTTTGAACAGTCGTGCGGCCCGGAGAGAACAGGAGAGAATCATGAATTTATTATTTATCATTAAAGTGTTGGGAAACCTGGCAATTGACAGTGATAACGTTTATAAGAGAATACAATGGAAAATGAAACAAAATAAGACATTGGTACTTCAAAACATGAAAAGAAGTTTCATTGCATAAAATTGAGAATTTCTGTGCCCATCAAGATATCATGAATTTTCAACAGTTCTTGAAAATTTTGAGGCATTTATGCACTAATTTTGTCAATCAAATTTGAGATTCTGACCATTTACCACGATCAGCTGAAGCTATGGCGGATTCTCACGACAAATTTTCAAACCCATCTTTCGCCATCTCGTTACCAACTTCTGCCGATCAAACGCCGCGCGTTTACAGATCTTATGCCCCTCTCCTGCCCATCTTTTGTACGCACTTTCGCCCGTCTTTTACCCGTCAAAAGCTGGACAAACTAAAATCTGCGCACGCGCCCGAATAAGACAGGGTGGCCCGGCCGCGCGCGCGTAGATTACTTAACGTAAATTTGGGTTGTTAGGTAAAAATATTCCGGCGCCTTCCAAAACTATAGATGAATCCGCGGATCATATGATCTTTCCCCAAAAGTGGAACAAATGTCAAATGTGTAAAAATTGTCGGCATATGTTAGAGGCCAGAGT
>WFMF01000565.1:0-101721 GCA_011033025.1 Beroe forskalii | reverse complement strand
CCAGGGCAAGTAAAAACAATAGAAATATTAGCATATAGCCCAGGGCAAGGAAAAACAATAGAAATATTAGCATATAGCCCAGGGCAAGGAAAAACAATAGAAATATTAGCATATAACACAGGGCAGGTAATGAACAATAGAAATATTAGCTAAATAGCCCAGGGCAAGGAAAAACATTTGAAATATAAGCATATAGTCCAGGGCAAAAAAACAATAGAAATATTAGCAAATAGCCCAGGGCAAGGAAAAACATTTGAAATATAAGCATATAGTCCAGGGCAAAAAACAATAGAAATATTAGCATATAGCCAGGGCAAGTAAAAACAATAGAAATATTAGCATATAGCCCAGTGCAAGGAAAAATATTAGAAATATTAGCATATAGCCCAGGGCAAGGAAAAACAATAGAAATATTAGCATATAGCCCAGGGCAAGAAACCAATGAAATATTAGCATATAACCCAGGGCAAGGAAAAACAATAGAAATATTAGCATGTAGCCCAGGGCAGGGAATGAACAATTAGAAAGATTAGCACATTGATGCCTCAAAAGTACCCTCATTGCCCGGTGCTCACAATGAGTTTTGTCGTAGAGGTTAAGATGCATTCTTGGGGCAAGGACGTCCACCATTTTTTGAAAACCATGCAGATCAAACATCAATTTCGCTTCCTGTGCTAATCTTTCTAATTCTTTCCTGCCACTGTTCATTGCTAATATTTTTCCATTGTTTTCCCTTTGCTGGGCTATGTGTTTCTGTGCCCCTGGGCTTCTCAATATTTTATTGTTTTCGCGCGCAGGTGCTATAACTAATATTTATTGTTTCACTGCCCTGGGCTATGCTAATATTTCCATTGTTTCTTTGCCCTGGGCTATATTATTTTTGGTTGCCTGGGCCTTGGTAATATTTCTTCGTTTTCTATTTGGGTTGCCCTGGGTATATTTCAGTGTTTTCTATCAATTTTTTTCCTTGCCCTGGAATTTCTATTATTTTCTGCCCTGAGCTATCTAATTGTTTTGCCCTGTGCTATATGCTGTATTTCTATTGTTTTCTTTGCCTGGGCTATATGTATATTTCTATTGTTTTCCTTGCCTGGACTATGTATATTTCAATTGTTTTCTTGCCCTGGGCTATTTGCTAATATTTCTATTGTTTTCCTTGCCCTGGGCTATATGCTAATATTTCTACTTTTTCCATGCCTGGGCTATGTGCTAATGCTTCTGTTTTCCTTGCCCTGGGCAATATGCTAATATTTCTATTGTTTTTACTTGCCCCGGGCTATATGCTAATATTTCTATTGTTTTTCCTTGCCTGGGGCTATATGCTAATATTTCTATTGTTTTTCCTTGCTCTGGGCTATATGCTAATATTTCCATTGTTTTCCCTTGCCCTGGGCTATATTCTAATATTTCCTTATTTCTATTGTTATTCCTTGCCTTGTGCTATATGCTGATATTTCTATTGTTTTTCCTTGCCCTGGGCTATATGCTAATATTTCTATTGTTTTTCGTTGCCCTGGGCTACATGCTAATATTTCTATTGTTTTTCCTTGCCGTGGGCTATATGTTAATATTTCTATTGTTTTTCCTTGCCCTGGGCTATATGCTAATATAGCCCTCAATGCCACTGAAAATGAAAAACTAAACTTGGTGTCGCCAGACATTGAATCACTTTTTGTCACTGTCAATGATGGCGAAAAGAAAATAAATATTGGTAGCATTTATCGATCTCCAAATGGGGATGAGGAAAAATTTCTAGAAGAGCTCCTATCACTAGTTGAACAATTCCCCGCAAACGCCACCTCTATAATCATGGGCGACTTTAATTTTGATCTCTTCAATAGAATTCAGTCTATGATTGGAAAGTTTAAGGATGTTTTTCTCTCTCAAGGACTCTTCCCATTAATTTCACTTGCCACACATAAAACCAACAACAGTAGCTCATGCATTGACAATATCCTTACAAATTCAATAGAAAAATGCTGTCTCTCAGGCATAATTGATAACATAGGCACTCACCACTCACCCATCTTCTCATTATTTGACCTGAACCTAGGTATAAAAGAGAAACCACCTCTGGAAATCCAAGAATACAGCTATTCTGCTAAGAACATAGAAGCATTGGCGCAAGAATTAAATCCTGAACTAATTGAAGTTTATAAGAGCCTTGACTTAGAGAGCTTCTTCCGACTTTTCAAGGATGCAGTAGATCAATGCTGTAAGCTATCAAAACCAAAATATTCTAAACGGAATCCAATCAATAACCCATGGATAACAGATGGCATCATTGATGCCATTCAACATAAAAATGATCTTTATAACGAATGGACTCGAACAAAAGCCAATGATAATGACACTGGCGACCAAAATCTTTATGAAAAATTCAGCAAATATCGTTATTGCCTTGAGAAAATTATAAAAGGCCAGAAGTTCAGCTTCTATAAAAACAAAATTGCTCAATGCTCTGGCGACATTAAGAAAACATGGGAGATCATTAATCAACTCAGGGGCAAGTGTAAGAAGTCTATGAAGCCATGTTTCTTAGTGGATGGGGTTGTTATCCTTCAGCGCAGAGTGATAGCCAACAAATTTAACCATTATTTTGCATAGGGGTGTCACAACGCGTACTTGCGCACAAAGTACTAGCACGAAATTACGATAAAAAGTGTAACACATTTTTTCGCATAAAAAGTGTCCTAACTCAAGATGTATTAAAGGGTTTTGTCTGAAATTTGGATATATGCCGTAGAACACATATACCTAGCGTACTGACTAATTTTTTCTGGAAATTTTGCTCCTAACGGAAGTTATGGCCAAAAATGAACCATTTTACAAAATTTCTGTACACAAATGCTCATATCTCGTCTCATGATTCGATTTTCAGAAAAAAATTAGTCCGGATGGCTGTTAATTATGTTTTTCAACTTTTCTGAAAGTTTCATGATGATTCGATGAAAATGGGAAGATAGAAATTTGACAAAACCCATTTTTCACCGGGACTCATGAAACTGACAAAATATACCCAAACAACGAAACTAATCAGCGCGCACGTGCTACGCTTCAACATTAAGAATTGCGCGCACCGTGGGAATGCACGGGGGCGCTTGCGAGCTTTCAAACAGTGTTTTCAGATTTGTTTTACGTCTATCCTGAGCCGAGTTATGGACGAAATACGTCGGAATTTTGATCAGTTGACTTTGGAGATTGATAATTCTACTTCCACATAATGTATTTCCCTGAAAATTTCAAGAAACGTTAGAGAAAGGATTAAGCTTTGATTTCCATGCTTTATCTTGTAGTTTGAGCGATGATTTTCCATTTAATCGCGTTTTTTGTGAGGACGATTGATGTGCGTAATTTCAAGCGAAATTTCGGCGTTGCACATTTTGAGCGCGGCTCCTTGCCCACGTGCAGCCTATAACTCTCTCAAATTTTCGAAAAACCCAATAAAACTTAGTTTGTTTGGAAGAACTCATCGTGGTGATCATTTTGGTACCATTTTTGTGGGGAATCGTCCAAGTTGATTTTTCATGTGACCCCCCTACTATGCATCCCTAGCAACTAAACTTAATGATGAGACCACTGCAATAGTTGAAAATGCATCCATTGATTTCAAGCAATTTATGCCTCTCCCAACACCTAGCTCTATCTTTCTTTCTGATTGCACAGAAGATGAAGTCAAGCAGATAATAAGTCAACTTGAAAATGGAAAAGCTAGTGACTTCCCAATTCGTGTTATTAAGAAGCTCTCAAATAACCTTACGCCTGTCCTAACAGGGCACTTCAATAACACTCTGGCTGAAGGTATATTCCCGTCCATATTGAAAACCGGAAAAATCACACCAATTTTTAAAAAGGATGACGAACAGCTTTTAGAAAACTATAGACCGATTTCTACCTTACCAATTTTTGGCAAAATCTTCGAAAAAATGATATACTCTAGACTTTACGACTTCTTTTACTTCTAATGGTATACTGACCAGGAACCAATTTGGGTTCAGGCAGGGCCACTCAACATCACATGCACTTAACTACTCAGTTGATCACATCCAAAAGCTATAAAGGAAGGAAATCATGTACTTGGAATTTTTATTGACCTTAGCAAGGCTTTTTGACACAATAGACCACAGCATACTCATAAAAAAACTCGAAAATTATGGCATACGTGGTGTTGCACTCAGACTCATTGAAAGCTATCTTACAGATAGAAAGCAATATGTGAATGTTCTTGGCGAAACCTCTGATGAACTCAAGGTTGTGTTTGGAGTTCCTCAGGGTAGTTGCCTTGGCCCACTCTTGTTCCTGGTCTATATAAGTATATAAATGATCTCCCTAACATAAACAATAATACTGAATTTGTTCTTTTTGCAGATGATACTAATATATTTATAAAGGCACAAAATAAAAAACTTGTATATGAAAATGCTAACCAAATTCTTGTCCACTTGAGCCTTTATATGCTAGTGAATAAACTTCACATCAACATGTCAAAATGCTTATTTCTGTGAGAAAATTCTTGAGCACAAGGAAAATAAGAAAAAAACATGGGAAGTCATAAATGAAATTCGTGGTAAAAAGAAAAAAGGGCTCAAACCTCCTATTGTCATAAACAATGAAAAAATTCTAGATAGAAGGAGGATTGCCAATGAGTTCAATAACTATTTCAACTCAATAGCTGCAAATCTAAATCAAGGTATAGATGAAAATTCTGTGGTTAACTCAAAATTTTCTAGTTTTGAGGACTTTATGATTAAAAGGGTAGAAAACACAATATTTTTGAATGACTGCAATACTGATGAAATTTTTGAAATAATAGCTGATTTTAAGAATGGAAAATCCAGTGACATCCCTGTTTTTGTTATAAAGAAGGCTGCCCATGTTATTGCTCCCAAATTGGTCGATTATTTTAATTTGCTCATGGGGAGAGGAATCTTCCCTGATGAACTGAAGGTTGGTAAAGTGACCCCTATCTACAAAAAAGATAACCCTGAGGAAATAGGAAACTATAGGCCTGTGTCAACACTACCAATCTTTGGCAAGATATTTGAAAAAAAGTAATTTACGCTAGATTATATAGCTTGCCATTTCTCAAAATATTCTGCATGAAAATCAGTTTGGCTTTAGGAAATCACACTCCACCTGCCATGCTGTGAATCACTCAGTATCTATTATAGAAGAATGCACTAGAAAACAGAAACATATGCTCGGAACAGATGGTAAGCAATGAAACACTATAGCTGACTCCAGATAAAACCAATCTGAAATATAGGTTACAATCAATGATGTAAATGGAATGATATCAAAGTCATATCACAATCACATAATCACAATCATATCAAAGTAGCAAATAGTTATATTACAAATCATATAACAAATTGATATATAATAACCTAAATAACTTATACATAATAAATCATAACTGACCACTGGGGTGAACAGTAATACACTTCAGCACAACTCTAGGCTATATACTGGGTGAACTGCAGTTCATATGAAGTCGCCGCGCACTTCATATGAATTCATATGAATTCATATGAGTTCATTTGAATGCGTTTACCAGTTCAATAAATTTTTATATGAATGAACTTCATATGAACTTCATATGAATTCATATGAACTTCATATGAACTCCACCCAGTTCATATGAACTTCACATGAATTCATATGAATTCACTAAACACGGATGAACCAGTTCACCAAAATTTAGTGAACTGAGATGCATATGAATTCATATGAATGAACTAGTTCATTCATATGAACTGCGTTGAACTGGAGTTCACCTGAATTCATTGAACTGCGTTGAACTACGTTGAACTGCGTTGAACTGCGTTGAACTGCGTTGAACTGCGTTGAACTGCGTTGAACTGGAGTTCACCTGAGTTCATTTGAGTTCACCTGAGTTCATGTCACTCAATAAGAATAACATATGTTATTTTGGAAAAACTTAGCTTTGCAACAGAATAGACCTAAACGACTGTATGTAACTGTTAGTGTTACCCTACCCTCCACTGCGAGCACTTATTTTACGCAACACGTCCTTCCAAATTCCCATTAGCTCATTAGGAATGAGAAAATAATAATGTAGATAGAAATGTTATCTGACAGCGGAGGTAGTCAATGACTTGACTCAATGACTGGACTTCATGACTTGACTCGACTCGACGACTCGACTCGACGACGCGACTCGACGACTCGAAGCGACGACTCGACTCGACTCGACGACTCAACTCAACGACTCGACTCGACTCGACACCTCGACGACTCGACGACTCGAATCGACGACTCGACTCAATGACTCGACGACTCGACTAGACGACTCGACTCGACGACTCGACTCGACTCGACGACTCGACTCGACGACTCGACGACTCGACGACTCGACTCGACTCGACGACTCGACTCGACTCGACTCGACTCAACACCTCGACGACTCGACGACTCGACTCGACTCGACTCGACTCGACGACTCAACTCGACGACTCGACTCGACACCTCGACGACTCGACGACTCGAATCGACGACTCGACTCAATGACTCGATGACTCAACTAGACGACTCGACGACTCGACTCGACGACTCGACGACTCGACTCGACTCGACGACTCGACTCGACAACTCGACTCGACGACTCGACGACTCGACTTGACTCGACTCGACTCGACGACTCGACGACTCGACTCGACGACTCGACGACTCGACTCGACGACTCGACTCGACGACTGAGTCGAGTCGTCGAGTCGAGTCGAGTCGTCGAGTCGAGTCGTCGAGTCGAGTCGTCGAGTCGTCGAGTCAAGTCGTCGAGTCGTCGAGTCGTCGAGTCGTCGAGTCGCCGAGTCAAGTCGTCGAGTCGAGTCGAGTCGTCGAGTCGAGTTGAGTCGTCGAGTCGAGTCGTTGAGAGTAGTCGTCGAGTCGAGTCGTTGAGACGAGTCGTCGAGACAAGTCAGAGAGTCGTCAAATCAAGTCGTCGAGTTGAGGCATCGAGTCGATTTGAGTCGTCGAGTCACTGAGTGGTCGTAGAGTGACTAGAGTTAATTCATGACGTAAGTGAAATTTTTTAGTTGTCACGTGACTGTACACTTAACAAGAGTACGAAAAATCGTTTATGGAAGAGCTCAAGACTTGAGTCTGATTTAACTATTTGATTTTGGAAGCCCTTTTAGTGAAATGGATCAATATGCAGCTAATTTGGTGAAGTTTAACAGCCTCTTTAAAATTGAAAAAAGCCTTTCAATAGGTGACGTCGCTCAGCAGTCAACCGGAATGAGAGACTTATCGGGCATAGATCAGAGCAGCAACGCCAAGAGGGCCCCATGGTAGCGCCAGTGCGCCACATCGACGCCAGGGCAGTGCCATGGTGTAAGCCACGAGGACGACACGACGAAGCCATGAAGACGCCATGGCTTCACAGTGGCACTGCCATGACTGCCATGATGTCACCGTGGCGCCCTTGTGGCTTCATCGTTGCCCAGTAGTGGCGTCCTCGTGGCTTCACCATGGCACTGCCCTGGCGTCACCGCGGCACTGCGGTGCGGCTCTCTTGGCGTCGCTGATCCATGTTTTGATCCATCCCCGAAATATCTGTTAAATTATCATTTTGACCTTCTAGATGAACTTCGAGATGAATTCGTTGAACTCCGTTGAACTGCGTTGAACTCCGTTGAACTGCGTTGAACTCCGTTGAACTGCGTTGAACTGGAGTCCGCGAGATGAACTTCCTAGTTCATATGAATTCAAGGCGAACTGGAATGCATATGAGTTCATATGAGTTCATATGCATCTCAGTTCACTAAATTTTGGTGAACTAGTTCATCCGTGTTTATTGAATTCATATGAATTCATATGAAGTTCATATGAACTTGGTGGAGTTCATATGAAGTTCATATGAATTCATATGAAGTTCATATGAAGTTCATTCATATAAAAATTTATTGAACTGGTAAACGCATTCAAATGAACTCATATGAATTCATATGAATTCATATGAAGTGCGCGGCGACTTCATATGAACTGCAGTTCACCCAGTATATAGCCAGGTTTTTCAGCAACAAAACGCCGCGCCCAACACAACCAAATCCATTTTGGTTTTTGGAAAAATATCACCCTTTTTCAGTGCTAATTTGAAGCGCTCGGCTAAAAAATTGGTGGACTTAACTCCGCGGCGGATCCGCTGCGGACCCGGTGGACCCGCTGCGGGTCCGCCGCGGACTCCACTAAAGTCCACCATAATATTTTTTGGTGGACCCGCAGCGGACTTTTTAAAACTCCGCCGCGGAGTGGTGGATCCGCTGCGGGTCCGCTCGGGCTCCGCCGCGCACTGGTGGACAGTCCGCCAGAAAAGTCCACCAGAAAAGTCCACCAAAAAAGTCCACCGGGGAAAAAAGTGCGCCGCGGATTGGAGTCCACCGCGGAGTTTTTGTCCACAGGTGGACTCCGCAGGCGGACTCCGCCAGCGGACTTTGGTCCACCTGCGGAGTCCACAGGTGGAGTCCACCAGCGGAGTCCACCAGCGGAGTCCACAGGTGGAGTCCACCAGTGGAGTCCACCTGCGGAGTCCACAGGTGGAGTCCACAGGTGGAGTCCACAGGTGGAGTCCACAGGTGGAGTCCACCAGCGGAGTCCACAGGTGGAGTCCACAAGTGGAGTCCACCTGTGGAGTCCACAGGTGGAGTCCACAGGTGGAGTCCACCAGCGGAGTCCACAGGTGGAGTCCACCAGCGGAGTACTGGAGTCCACCTGCGGAGTCCACAGGTGGAGTCCACAGGTGGAGCCCACCAGCGGAGTCCACAGGTGGAGCCCACCAGCGGAGTCCACAGGTGGAGTCCACCAGCGGAGTCCACAGGTGGAGTCCACCAGTGGAGTCCACAGGTGGAGTCCACCGGCGGAGTCCACAGGTGGAGTCCACCGGCGGAGTCCACAGGTAGAGTCCACCAGCGGAGTCCACAGGTGGAGTCCACCGGCAGAGTTCACAGGTGGAGTCCATCCAGGTAGGAGTCCACCAGCGGAGTCCACAGGTGGAGTCCACCGGCGGAGTCCACAGGTGGAGTCCACCGGCGGAGTCCACAGGTGGAGTCCACCGGCGGAGTCCACAGGTGGAGTCCACCGGCGGAGTCCACAGGTGGAGTCCACCGGCAGAGTCCACAGGTGGAGTCCACCTGCGGATTTCACCGGCGGAGTCCAACTCCATCGGCGGTGGACCCCGCAGGCGGAGTCCACCTGGGGAGCTCACTGGCGCACTAGGTATGTATGTTAATGTATGGTTTGGAAATGATGAGGTACTGATGAGGTAGTATGTATGTAGGTTTGCAAAATGATGAGCTCATCACTTACGGGCGAAATTTTGACATCTACCACTCCTTGTAAAATAAGTGCATTCGCTTATTTGGAGAGGATTTGGAAATGGAAAGGTGGTGGAAAGGATGGGAACCAAATGAGAACGGGGATTTTGAAGGGTCGAAAAGTAGGGTATCTCTCCCATATAAACGGCTCTGAGTGACGTCACAGATCTAAACGTCAATTTTTCTGTATCCTAAACCTAACCATAGCCCTAACCAAAACCCTAACCTTAATCCTAACCCTAACCCTAACAAATCTTGACCCTAATCCTGACCCTAACCCTAGTCCTTAAAGCGCTAGGTGCGCTTAATTATATTTTTCTGAGTGACGTCATTGTCATAGATAATGAAGGCTCCCGTTTATATGGGAGACGTACCAAAGGTGGTAAATGACTCCAAATGCCAAAACTTGTTCAGGGTTGTAGAGGGCATTAAGGAGATAACTTTTGCAAAGTTTTTGCGACTTTCTGACTTTGGACTTTGGGGGTTGCGGGGCCACGCCCATTTTGTCACAAAAATTTAAAATTGAGTAAAATGACTCAAAATCAGTTAGAACGTGTTTATATTGTCCCTAGGAGTGTCCATACAAATTTTTCGCCCAGCGGGCAATTTATAACAGCCACAATGGGCCTTTCCTGCTTTCCATAGTAAATTTTCATAGTGAAAAGAATGAGAACAGGGAGAACTCAATTTACTTGCGTAATAATCAGTAAGAACACATATTAAGATAAAGGCTAGAAGAGGACTCTTTAATTCAAAATTAGCAACATCTAAGTTAGATAATTGAACTTGAATTGCAGTAGTGACGTCACTCCAGCCCTTCATATTGAATGAGTGACCGCCCACCCGGACATAACCCCACCTTAGAGCACAAATTGCGCGATGGGAACGTTCGTGCGAAATCCTAACCCTAACCGTAACATTGCGTCACAGGATTACGCACGAACGTTCCCATCGCGCAATTTGTGCTCTGGGGTGGGGTTGTGTCCGGGTGGTGTTTTGTCCGGGTGGTGTTTTGTCCTACCATCCCACATCTCATCGATGGTAGGACAAAACACCACCCGGACAAAACCCCTGGGATATTTATATATATTTTCTAAATGATGAGGTAGTGATGAGGTTGTATGTATGTATGTTCAAAAAAGGCAAAGTTCAAGTTGTAATAACTCGGCCATTTTTAATCCAATCGATCTGAAATTTTGACAGTTTTACCTTTGACGCGATGTTCAATTTCAAATTTTAGTGCGATTTCGGCAACGGGAACTTAATCAAATTTTAACGTGAAATATGGCCAATCCATGAAAACATATAGTTGGAGGCTGGCAAGCAAAGTTGCAAAAACTTTTCCTCATCCCCTTCGGACACTCAGCCGTAAAGGACTCGCCTCCGAGGGCCCCCTATAAAAAATTTAACTCAGTACAGATTGCTTAACCAAGTTAAATTTGGCCTGTTAACTAAGTTATTTAGGCGACTTACGAAAAATTCAACTAGGTTATTTAGCCATGTTCGTACTACTACTCGTCTAAATAACTTGCTTAAGGGGGGGGTTCACCCCTCACATTTTAGAAAACACGAATTTGAGATAGGAAATGGCCAGGATGGCCAGGGTGTGTACCAACATTTTGACGGTAGTCTTGAGTCCATAGGTCCAACATTGCCCATGTGAGGCCTCGGAGCAAAAATGGCGTCCAAAAATCGAAATTTTTCCTGATGGAGATAGAGCTTAGCTTTTGGTGGTATTCGATTCGTCTCGACGAGCTGATCATTTTAGTGTATTTGTTTGTCAAAATCGGATGAAAAATGGCCAAGTTATGCCCATGCGAAGCGCGTGCACCAAAGTGGCAGTTGGCCCATTTTGGGCCTAAAAATGGCCATTTTGGCCACATTTTTGGAGATATGCGCTTCAAACTTGTTTTGCCCATCATTTAGGTCAAAATTGATGGGCAAAACAATTTTTAAGTGAATTGGACATTATTTGGCCATTTTAGCCTATAAAAACCTTCAAAAATCCACTAAATCGCTGATATCTCAGTTAGCGCTTTTGCCCAAATTGACTTTCTACTTTTCGTTATAACTTTTCCATTTTTCAATGTTTCTTCATGAAATTTTCAGAATCGCTTCGAAACTAAATTTCGCACTTAAGTTACTAAGCAAAATTTTGAGTTTTCACTCCAAAAATTTTTTATGCCCATGAGAGCCAAAATCCCCGGGGATTTTGGCTTAAATAACTCAGTTAAGGGGGGGGGGGTTCAACCCAAATTTTTAGGAAAACAAGTTTCTGAGATAGTGGTTGACCCAAAAGGTACACCCCTGGGGCCAACTTTTTGGCTGGGTTTGGCACCCCCAGACCCACTGGCGCCGTGCCCAAAAATGGGCCCAAAATGGACATATTTTTTCAAAAGCGACTTGGGCGGGATCTGAGGTGTGCAATCGATAGATAATGGTCCCCTGAGTTACCATAAAAAATTTGAAGTCGATATCTCAAAAAATGGCCGAGTTATGGCCGAAAAACGTATGCCCATATATGGGCATACGCGCGTTGCGCAAGCCTATTTTGTCCCATAACTTGGTCAAACATCAATATTTTTGAATGAAACCAACTTTATTCGATGAATAACGTTAAGTTACGTATTCTCTGCAAGTATGGGGTTGATTGCTGCTAAAATGGCGATTTGAGGTCCAAAAAACTTCTAAAAAACCACAAAATCGCCATTTTCTCGGTTTGCGGTTTTGTGATAATCGACTTAACATTTTTTTCAATAACTCAGCCATTTTTCAATATTTTTACATGAAATTTTCAGAATCGCTTCAAAACTAAATTTTGCACTTATTTTATAGACGGATTTTTGATTGAGGTCCCCAAACATTTTTTTGGTCCTCGGACCAAAAATCCCCGGGGATTTCTGGTCCGAGGACCCAAAAAAAATTTTGGGGACCTCAATCAAAAATCCGTCTATAAAATAAAAATCCGTCAATAAAAGTGCGAAATTTAGTTTTGAAGCGATTCTGAAAATTTCATGTAAAAATATTGAAAAATGGCTGAGATATTGAAAAAAATGTTAAGTCGATTATAGCAAAACTGCAAACCTGAAACCGAGAAAATGGCGATTTTAGAATTTTTTTAGTTTTATGGTAACGTATGCCCATATATGGGCATATATGGGCATACGCGCGTTGCGCAAGCCTATTTTGTCCCATAACTTGGTCAAACATCAATATTTTTGAATGAAAACAACTTTATTCGATAAATAACGTTAAGTTACGTATTCTCTGCAAGTATGGGGTTTATTGCTGCTAAAATGGCGATTTGAGGTCCAAAAAACTTTTTGGGCACGGCGCCACGGCGGCGCCAGTGGGTCTGGGGGTACCAAACCCAGCCAAAAAGTTGGCCCCAGGGGTGTACCTTTTGGGTCAACCATTATCTCAGAAACTTGTTTTCCAAAAAAATTGAGTTGAGCCCCCCCCCCCCCAAAATCGAGTTAACTGAGTTATTTAGCCAGGCGTCCCGCCTGACGCGCAGCAATTGCTGTGCGCGCAATTTTCAGTTTTTATTCCTCGCGGCGTATAGTCCAGTCGAAAATAAGATCGGTCAGGGAACTAACTTGCAGCGATGACTTAGGGTGTTTTTTCGATTCAATATGGTCCCAGGAATCACCAAACCAAAATCCCCTAAAATCCGGTCGGCACTTTTCGAGATATGGCCACGCCCTTTTTTGACCGTGGGAATTTTTGGTGAAAAATCTGAGTTTCAAGATTTTGACTTTTGAGCTTTATAGGCAAGATTATACACTAAGTCTACTTATTTTTGCACGAGAAAAATGATGCAACTGTTATTTTTTGGTTATAACCATTGCCAAGGCCAATAATTGGCCACGCCCATTATTATCGTGAGAATTTTGGACAAAAATCTAAATTTCAAAATTTTGAGCTATACACGCAAGATAATACACTAAATCCACTTATTTTTGCACGAGAAAAACGATGCAACTGTTATTTTTTCGCTATAATCATTGATGAGGCCAATAATTGGCCACGCCCATTTTTATCGTGGGAATTTTGGGCAGAACTCCAAATTTGAAAATTTTGAGCTATACAGGCAAGATTATACATTAAACCCGCTTATTTTTGCACGAGAAAAACGATGCAACTGTTATCTTTTGGCTATAAATTTTGCCGAGGCCAATAATTGGCCACGCCCATTTTATCGTGGGAATCTTGGGCAAAAATACAAATTTAAAAATTTTGAGCCCTGCAGGCAAGATTATACACTAAACCCACTTATTTTTTTAACTTTATTTTCTAACTTCCTTTAAACACACAGGAGTGTGTTGGAAAGACACATTGAGAGTGAGTTGGAATAAGCAAGAATGTGTGATATAGACACACGAGTATGTTGGAAAGATATTGATTTGTGTTAGAAAAATACAAGAGTACAAGAGAAGATAAAGGCTCCGATGGTATTAAGAAGAGTACCGGAAGACGCAAAAGTGTATTAAGACATGAGACGTCACAATTATGTGTGCGAGGAAGTCATGGAAGAAAGTAAGAGGATGCAGCATTGTAAGAAATCATGCGAGAACAATATAAAGAAGTATCAGAATGTGTAGTTAGGTCGCACGAATGTCTTATTTTTGTGTTTGGAAATGACAAGAGCGTTTCAGAAGACGCAGGAGTATGTTAGAAAGTCACAAAAGTTATTTGGGGAGTCATATTAGAGTGTGATGAAAAATACAGTAGTGAGTTATGTGTGTTGGTAAGTCATAAAAGTGAGTTGGAAGACACAGCATTGGTTTTAGAACTCACAGGAGTGTCTTAGTACTAATCAGTACCTATTGGAAAGCCATAAAAATGGATAAGGACGAAGTATGGGTGTGCTGAGAAGACAAAACAGTGTATCGGAAGACACAGGATTGTTATAGAAAGCCACACAAGTGTGTTCGGAAGATACAGAGAGCGTTTAAGCATCACATGAGTATTAAAAGTCACGTACGTACGTTAGGAAGATGCAAGAGTGTGTAAGAGAGTCACAAAAATACAAAATACATTTAAGAGTGTTTTTAAAAGTTTGGAAGTCACAAGAATGTCACAAGGATTGTTTATGAATGAGTTGGAAGATACAGATACAATAGAAACAGGAACATATTGAGAAGACGAAGAATTTATTTTGAAGTCGCAGGAGTGTGATACAAAGTTACAGAAGTGTCTTAGGAAGACACAGGAGTGTGCTTGGAAGATACAGAAGTGTAGTAGGAAGTCACAAGAGTGTGTTGAAATACACCTGAATGAGTTGGAAATCACACGAGTGTGTTAGGAAGACACAGGTGTGTTAGGAAGACACAGTAGTGTGCTAGGAAGACACAGGAGTGTGCTAAGAAGACACAGGAGTGTGCTAAGAAGACACAGGAGTGTGCTAGGAAGACACAGCAGTGTGCTAGGAAGGCATAAGAGTGAGTTGGAAGATATAGTACTGTTTTAAAAGATAAAAGGAACGTTTTAAGCAGACACAGACTGCGTTGAAAAATCGCGCAGGGTGTGAAAGCTTTTCACAAAGTGTACTAGAAAGACGGAGGGTCATAAGAGTACTGGTAGGACATATGGGCATTTCACAGTGCGTTATGGGCATTTCACAGTGTGTTAGGTAAGGATCTACGTATTATATACACCGATAGAAATATACCTACCTATATTTTCATTATACAATGTACACCGTCATAGGAGCGAAAGTATTTAACCAGCACACATAAAGCTAATAAAAATAATTGTCGCAATTAATTTCGACCTAATTCTCACGGGCAAAATTTGCGTGCATTCCATGGGGGTTATAGCTACAAATAAACAGTTGCATCGTTTTTTCGTGTAAAAATAAGTGGGTTTAGTATAGTTCAGAATTTTGAAATTTAGATTTTTGCTAAAAATTCCCACGATAAATGAGGCGTGGTCAATAATTTGCCTCAGCAAAATTTATAGCCAAAAAATAACAGTTGCATCGTTTTTCTCGTGCAAAAATAAGCGGGTTTAGTGTATAATCTTGCCCCTATAGCTCAAAATTTTAAATTTGGAATTCTGCCCAAAATTCCCACGATTAAAATGGGCGTGGCCAATTAATGGCTTCAGCAATGATTATAGCCAAAAAATAACAGTTGCATCGTTTTTCTCGTGCAAAAATAAGTGGGTTTAGTGTATAATCTTGCGTGTATAGCTCAAAATTTTGAAATTTGGAATTCTGCCCAAAATTCCCACGATAAACATGGGCGTGGCCAATTATTGGCCTCAGCAATGATTATAGCCAAAAAATAACCGTTGCATCGTTTTTCTCGTGCAAAAATAAGTGGATTTAGTGTATCATCTTGCCTATAAAGCTCAAAATCTTGAAATTCAGATTTTTCACTAAAAAATCCCACGGTTAAAAAAGGGCGTGGCCATATCTCGAAAAGTGCCGACCGGATTTTAGGGGATTTTGGTTTGGTGACTCCTGGGACCATATTGAATCGAAAAAACACCCTAAGTCATTGCTGCAAGTTAGTTCCCTAACTCTTCAAAATTTGTTTGTTTTCGACCGGACTAGTACGTCAAAACCATGAAATGAAAAAGTCGCAGTAGGACTTTCGACCAAAAGTGAACCAAACCGTGCGCGGAAATCTGCGTTTTTACGAGATAACTCGGAATTATTTCATCAATTAATTTTTCAAAATCATGAAATAAGAAAGTTACCCACAGACCAATGATTCCTAATGACACTCAATTTGCATTCAAGAGTGATAATCTAGAGAATGTTATCTATGCCATGGTTCAAAATGGTTCAAATGGTTCAACAATGACAAATGGTTCAAATGGTTTCTGAAAGATAATGATAAAATGAACATCCCGGCAAAATTTCAGAAAATTTCAATGGTGGGAACATGTCCAAAATCGACTTTTTGTCATTTTTGAACCATTTTCGTCGGTATTTCCTTGCGTTTGACCTCATATCTCGAAAATTAGCACATAGACCCCAAATTTTTGATGATAGTTTCTTGAAATATAATGATCAAATGAACATCCCCTATGTCAGAAAATTTCAATGGTGGGAACATGTCCAAAATCGACTTTTTGTGATTTTTGAACCATTTTCGTCGGTATTTCCTTGCGTTTGACCTCATATCTCGAAAATTAGCACATAGACCCCCAAATTTCTTGATAGTTTCTGAAATATAATGATCAAATGAACATCCCTGCAAAATTTCAGAAAATTTCAATGGTGGGAACATGTCCAAAATCGACTTTTTGTGATTTTTGAACCATTTTCGTCGGTATTTCCTTGCGTTTGACCTCATATTAGCACATAGACCCCCAAATTTCTTGATAGTTTCTGAAATATAATGATCAAATGAACATCCCACCAAAATTTCAATGGTGGGAACATGTCCAAAATCGACTTTTTGTCATTTTTGAACCATTTTCGTCGGTATTTCCTTGCGTTTGACCTCATATTAAACCAAATGAAACTCCAGCATGAGGTACATTAGAAGCCTTACCACTTCTTGGGATGTTTAGATATACATGGTTCACATTTTGTACCTGAATTATTGTCTGACGTCGTCAGACCCCAAAGAACCTTGTCACGTCAGGGCACTGAAGGGCACTAGGGCACTACGTTAGGGCACTTAGGGCACTACGTTAGGGCTCTCAAGGGCACTGGGGCACTAAGTTAGGGCACTTGGGCACTTCGTTATGGCATTCGGTTAGTTGACAGATATTGCAAGTATCTAGAGGTATATATACATTATACTTATTGCAAGTGCATAAGTGTATACTGTATATCAGGCGAATACTGGTATTTGTAATTAATGTTAGGATATTGAACGAAGTTGATAATATATATTTTTGATTGAGCAATATTCCTAACAATTCATAAATATGTTTATTTACGGTGTTTATTCACCCTACAGATTTAAGCTGGTTTACCAGCTGTATTTTGCGAAAGAACACAGGCACAATAACGAACACCTTTGATCAGCACATTCCCCACATTGCATTTACTGCGTACATTTACAAACCGTTATAGGTATCACAATCAAAGCCAATGTATGTCACGTGATGTCGCCCCGTGAATGGAATGTGGTTAATATGCCTTATGCATTCTTGAGAGTTATTGCAACTGGCGATGTACACCGTGAGTGGTCATGGTGCCTCTTTCGTTCTCCATTTATATTTTGTACATTTTGTATGGTCGGTCGTTCAGTGTTCACAGAGTGCATTCTGCTTATACTGCCAATACAGAGTGCTTTCTGCCTTTACTGCTATTTACCTACATTTTGATGAATTGATCTAGTGCTGATTTATAAAATGTACCAATTGTAATGACAATTGAGCATGTACATACTACATACTTAAATTGATTTAAAGACAGTCAGGGCCGGGTATTTGAGTAGTCATTTGTGGTGTCTGTCTTTGTGACCGCGTGTCATGCCAATGTGTAACTGTAAGCAATGATGGGACGAGGACTTTAACCTCATGATTCATCGTATCTTTTCCCGATGTTTTAACTTTAAGTTTATGATGAGACAGCAGAAACAGAGGTTTTCTTTGTATCGACGTATCGTATGTAGTACACCAGCCAGCATACCTACGGCTTCACGGGCACATAAAAATCCTCACCCTCTCATAGAGATCCCACAAACCCCTCACCTACCACCACTGCAAAATTTCGTCGATTCTCCATTGCCTGAAAACACCAGTGCTCCAGTGGGGCCTTTTGTTAGTCCTGTGTCCAGCCTGTTACCTTTGATATTCCTGATGCCAACTGCTTCGCGGCTGGCGTCAGCAGGACCTGTAGCACCAGTCAAAAACATATTCTTATTGCTTCATTGCATGGATGTTAGTGCACACCCTACTCACTGTGTTTTCATCATTCATGCATGCACGTACGTCGTACATATACGACGTTATTTGTTAATAATACATGTTCGCGCCTTCCATAAATTCCAACTACGTCAGGGCACTCAAGGGGCACTCGAGGGCACTTTTAGGCACTCAGGCACTAAATTTTGGACGTAGAAGTAACATGTTGTACAGCACGGAACTTCAATGAGTTCACCATGGTTAGGCACTTAGAAGACACACATTAGCACCACGACAAAAGTTGCACTTATACCCTGTGTCTAATGAAAATGTTTCCTTGCGTTTGAAAATTGATGCTCACACAGTATTATTACATTTCCAATTTGATGTTATATAAGCTAGTCTTTATGTGAGAGACAAACCGAAGAACCAACCATCAAGCTACAGCTCACCAGACAGTGGAATCAATCTAAATCTTGGCTGTATAATCACATTCGTTGCAAATAGCTATGTCCTGTACGGAGCCCTGTTTCGATTCCTTGTATAGACTTGATCACATGAATAATGCAATCGTTTATACAAGAATCGAAACTGAGGGACAAATGATCTAAATCACTTGATCAAAAGATAATCACTTGATCAAAAGGTAATCACTTGATCAAAAGGTATAGACTACGCGACCAGAAATTGAGAGTCAGAATCAGTAGTGACACTAGTGTAGGTATATATAGGAGAATGCACTCTGTGAACCGAACACTGAACCGGAACGACCGACCAATACCATACAAAATGACAAAATAAAAATGGATGACAAAAAAGGTACAACTCATGGTGTACATTGAAGGGTTTTAGTACAGTCAAATCTGGCCGAAAATAGCCCAAAATCGGAACAAATTCTACACCAAGCGATTTTGATCGTTTTCTATAGTTTTTGCCAAAAAATCGATCTAGCAACTTTCCAAGACTTTCCAGGGTGGGGAAAGTGCCGAAAAATCGATTTTAGTTGAGGCGCAGCCGACTGACCTGAAAAAAACATAACTTGGCCCAGTAAGGTCGTAGAGACTTCGTTTTAGACTTAAAAGAAGCGCAATGGCCATGTTTATATACGACTTGTTAATAAACATATGCCCTAAAATGCTCAGGAACAGAGTTATGGGCAAAAAACTGTTTTTTGGGCACCCGCGAGACATAGTGGAAGCGATTTTTGTATCTCGATCCAGGAAGGTCGTAAAGACTTCAATTTGGGCTTAAAAGAAGCGCAATGACCATGTTTATATACGACTTGTTAATAAACATATGCCTTTAAATGGCTAAATGCTGAGGAACAGAGTTATGGGCAAAAAACTGTTTTTTGGGCACCCGCGAGACATAGTGGAAGCGATTTTTGTATCTCGATCCAGGAAGGTCGTAAAGACTTCAATTTGGGCTTAAAAAGAAGCGCAATGACCATGTTTATATACGACTTGTTAATAAACATATGCCCTAAAATGCTGAGGAACCGAGTTATTGGCGAAAAACTGATTTTTGGGCACCAGCGAGACATTGTGAAGCGGTTTTTGTATCACGGGCCAGGAAGGTCGTAAAGACTTCCAATTTGAGCTTAAAGAAGCGCAATGACCATGTTTATATACGACTTGTTAATAAACATATGCCTTTAGATGCAGGAACCGAGTTATGGGCGAAAACACTGATTTTTCGGCACCCACGAGACATTGTGGAAGCGAAGATTTTTGTATCTCGGCCCAGGAAGGTCGTAGAGACTTCGGTTAGGGCTTGAAAGAAGCGCAATGGCCATGTTTATAGACGACTTGTTCACAGACATATGCCCTAAAATGCTGAGGAACCGATTTATGGGCGAGGAGCTGTGTTTTGGGCATCTGCAAGGCATTGTGGAAGCAATCTTGGCCATTGAAGCTTGATTTTGGATTTGGATTTGAAATGCTCCGGAACAGAGTTATGGGCGAGAAACTGATGTTTTGGGCATTATAAGACATGGCCAATACAATGCTATTTCTGCATCTCTGCCCAAGAGGCTTGTAGATTTCATTGTATACCTCAGGTTATTAGCAAAAACCTGATGTTTGGTCAATATCGGGCATCGGCCATGAATCATCAGACAATAGACATTAGACATGGCTGAAGCAATTTTATATCCAAGCTCAGCAAAGCAGTATGGACTAAGTTTTAGGTACTGCCACACATACAGGTCGTAGAGCTAGGTGTCATCAAAATATCATCTATCATCATCTTTACATTAGCCCTAATAGTCTAATTAGCCCTAATTAGCCGTAATAGTCTACACAGTTGCCGTTCTTTTTAAGTTTAAAGCCCTTCTTTGGGCAAAGCTGTGATTAGAAAATTGTGCTTGTCATATCAGTTCATCAAATCTATACAAGTCTGTATATAAACATGGCTATTGTATTATTTTGATAAGTTTCAATGAACTTCCTAGGCTGAGATACAGCACAGGAAAATTGCCTCAACTGAGAAGAAAACTAAAATTACATAACTTTGTTCTATAGCATATTAAGACATACCTTTGATAACAAGTAGTATATAATACACATGCCTATTGCACGTATTTACAGCCCACAATGAAATCTCTACTCAAGACTCTTGGGCCAAGATAAAAAATTCAGTTTTTCGCCCATAAGTCGGTTCCTCATCATTCTAGGGCATATGTTATTAACAAGTCGTATATAAACAAGGCCATTGCGCTTCTTTTAAGCCCAAAGCGAAGTCTCTACGTCTTTCATGGGCTGAGATACAAAAATCGCTTCCACAATGTCTTACATGTGCCCAAAAAACAGTTTTTCGCTCATAAATCTGTTCTTGAGCATTTTAGGGCGCATTTTTATTAACAAGTTCTAAATAAACATGGCAATTGCGCTTCTTTTCAGCCCTAAACGAAGTCTCTAACGACCTTCCAAGGCCGAGATACAAAAATCGCTCCTACAATGTCTCGCGGGTGCCCAAAAAATCAGTTTTCCGCCCATAACTCGGTTCCTCAGCATTTTAGGGCATATGTTTATTAACAAGTCGTATATAAACATGGTCATTGCGCTTCTTTTAAGCCCAAATTGAAGTCTTTACGACCTTCCTGGATCGAGATACAAAAATCGCTTCCACTATGTCTCGCGGGTGCCCAAAAAACAGTTTTTTGCCCATAACTCTGTTCCTCAGCATTTAAAGGCATATGTTTATTAACAAGTCGTATATAAACATGGTCATTGCGCTTCTTTTAAGCCCAAATTGAAGTCTTTACGACCTTCCTGGATCGAGATACAAAAAATCGCTTCCACTATGTCTCGCTGGTGCCCAAAAACAGTTTTTGCCCATAACTCTGTTCCTGAGCATTTTAGGGCATATGTTTATTAACAAGTCGTATATAAACATGGCCATTGCGCTTCTTTTAAGTCTAAAACGAAGTCTCTACGACCTTACTGGGCCAAGTTATGTTTTTTCACAGGTCAGTCGGCTGCGCCTCAACTAAAAATCGATTTTTCGGCACTTTCCCCACCCTGGAAAGTCTTGGAAAGTTGCTAGATCGATTTTTTGGGCAAAAAACTATAGAAAACAGTCAAAATCGCTTGGTGTAGAATTTGTTCCTGAAAAAATTAGGATTTGACTGTACTATTTAGTAACGAGTAATAAATACTAAACGTCATATTACACACGAGGGCCGGAGGCCCGAGTGTGTAATATGGCATTGAAAAACCGAGGCCGAAGGCCGAGGTTTTTTAATGCTGAGTTTAGTAATTTTTACGAGTTATTAAACTGAATTATGCACCGACTTTACTCGAAAAATGGCAATATTTTCAAACACAAGGAAATGTTTTAAATTAAGATTTGAAGGTACAGTTTGCTCAACTGTGCGAAATAAATTATTACGCACTGTTCTACTGCACCATAATAAATTATTATGACCTACAGTGCGTAATAAATCAAGATTTCGGCACTACAGTGCGCAATAATTTATTGCGCACGGTACCCTGGTGCCTATAGGGTTTTTGAATACATAGCATAAACACGCCTGGAAGGTGCATAATGCTATAGTTAAATGTACTCTCAAAAATTTATAGCAACCACATTCCATACCTGACACGTGACATGCATTGTCTATGATCATATAACGGTTTTCAAACGTACAGTAATTACATTTACAATATTGTGCTGATTTCAAGGTGTTCATTATTGTACCCGCGTACATTCATTAAATACAGTAAAAGGAGCAAGTAAACCGGGTCAAATTAATGAGGTAAATAAGCAGGGTTAATTAATATTAAACTTAAAGTTAACGGTAAATATACACTGTAAACTGGTGACCTAAACAGGTGACCTAACGTAGTTCCCTGCTGCCCTAACGGAGTTCCCTGCTGCCCCAACGGAGTTCCCCAGTGCCCTGACGTAGTGCCCCAGTGCCCTGACGTAGTGCCCCAGTGCCCTGATGTAGTGACCTTGAGTGCCCTGACGTACGCTTAGTGCCCTTGAGTGCCCTAACGTAGTGCCCTAGGCCTAAGTGCCCTCACGTAGGGCATAATCCACGATTTTTGCAAGTTCACCTGAATTCGCCGCGAATTCGGGTGAATTCAGGTGAATTCAGGTGAATTCGCGGCGGAGTTCGCCAAAAAAAAAAATTTGGCGGACTCCGCCGTACTCCGCCGGAGTCCGCCGCGGACTCCGGCGAATTCACTTGAATTCACCCGAACTCGCCGCGAACACACGCGCATTCGGTGCACTAGTTCGCCAATTTTCCAGTTCACCCAGGTGAACTGCCAGTTCGCGGCGAATTCGCGGCGAACTAGTTCGCCTGAATTCAGATGGCGGAGTCCGCCGCAGTCCGCTGGAGTCCACCTGAGTTCACCGGAGGGAAACATGCCCAAAAGCCCAAATCAGTACGAATTTAACAAATTAGCGATCGGCGATGAAAGGAAAATTGCGTTATTGCAATTGCAAAGGCTCTTCTTATACAGGTGTTTTGGTTGGCGCTTAGCTCTAACCAAATCCCCCTTGCTCCAACGACGCGACGCCCCTGATTAAGGGAAGTCGGCGCTGATCAGCGCTGATTTTGAGCCACCAGTGCTGATCGGCACTGATTGATCGCCAATCGGCGCTGATCGCCAATCAGCGCCTATCGGCGGTGAATAGGCTCTGTGCCCGAGTACCCTGAAGCATTGCAAATACAATGGTCACGAGACGTGACAATCAACATCAATATTGTTGCCAATGGAACCATTGGCTACGGCTTATGACTCCCATAGCAACCGTACAACTTCCCATAGCAACCAGTCTAAAAACTGAGGAGTTTTCAACGAAGCTTCGGCTTATGACTCCTATAGCAACCGTACGACTTCCCGTGGCAACCAATCTAAAAATCAAGGAGTTTTCAGCGAAGCTACGGCTTATGACTCCCATAGCAACCGTACGACTTCCCATAGCAACCAGTCTAAAAATCAAGGAGTTTTCAGCGAAGCTACGGCTTATGACTCCCATAGCAACCGTACGACGTCCCATAGCAAACAGCTTAAAAACTGAGGAGTTTTAGGCGAAGTTTCGGCTTATGACTCCCATAGCAACCGTACGACTTCCCATAGCAACGAGCCTTAAAACTGAGGAGTTTTCAGCGAAGCTTCGGCTTATGACTCCCATAGCAACCGTACGACTTCCCATAGCAACGAGCCTTAACTGAGGAGTTTTCAGCGAAGCTTCGGCTTATGACTCCCATAGCAACCGTACGAATACCCATAGAACCCAGTCTAGAAAAGCATTGGAATTAGTCTATTTTAGCCGGAAATAGGTCAAAAAGTGCCTCTAAATAAATTCAGGACATAAGTCAAAATGAAAACTTTAGTCACTGGGGTCACGAGGGTCTGTCATCGGCCGACAATATTGACCTATTGAACTGGGCTGTAAGTGTAACGGTGATACTGTTCGTAACAGTGGTACTGTGTCGTGGGTTACTGTATGAGTATCGTAACGGTTCTACTGTCAACTGTGTCGTAACGGTGTTATTGTGTCGTAACGGTGTTACTGTATCGTAACAGTTATACTGTGTCGTTACGCTGTAACGGTGTTACTGTGTTGTAAGGGTGTAACTGTGCCGTAACGGTGTTACTGCATCGTAACAGTTCTACTGTGTCGTAACGCCAACGGTGTTGCTGAGTCGTAACGCCGTAACGGTGTCATGTTAATGCGTCGTAACGGTGTGACTGTGTCGGAGCCTTACTGTAAGACCCCAACTAATCGTGACATGATGATGATGCGTCACGTCACGCGTCACGTCATGCGTCCCCCTGTTCAACGAATGACGACGCGTGTCACGCGTCATGTCACGATTAGTTAGAATAGACGCGTCCCCGTTCGAAGAATCGTGACGTGACGCGTCACGTCACGATCTCGCGCGCGCATTTTCTGGCCATTTCTTCCAGATTTTAACCAGGATAATGGGCGTGAGAGACTAGTGTCAAATAAAGAAACAGTTAGTGAATCTCGAGATTTCGATGTCACAAGGCAAGAGGTATTTGGGTCCGGTGAAGTGAAAGGTTCAACTTAGACTGTTTTATTTGCCCGAAAAAGCTGCATTAATCATCAATATAAATCGCTTTGAGTTGCTCAGCAAAATTGGACGATTAATCAATTCGAAGGGACAACCGCAACACAGTACACAGAGCACAGCAAACATATCAGATAGCAACAAAAAGAGGAATGATATTTGCTGATGAGGTGGCGCGACCCCTGCCGTAGGCTGATCAGGGTGACCTATGTCTCATATCAACCGCCCTTGCATTATTGCATGGTGCAGGTTACCTGATCACTGGTCAGTCTACAGCAGGGGTCAACGCCTACCTCATCAGCAGACACCATTTCTCTTGATCTTATGTTGTTATCTGATATGTTGCTTGTCCTTGCTCTGTGTAGTGTGTACCAAAGCCCGGTTCTGCCTTCGTAATTTGATTTTTCGCTCAATTTGCCGACAATCGATATAGCTTGATTATATGAAGTTGATGCTTGATGCGTTATTGCACTATTTTTAGCAAATAAAAACAGTTCAAGTTGAAGCTTTAACTTTCAATTTGACTTGTCGTTAAAGACCTCCTTGTTTTTTGTCAGAAATCATATGAAGTTAGTAGTTACTTCTGTTTCTTTATTTGACACTAGATCTGCCTTGCTCATTGGATTTCTGAGTCAAAACTGAAGAAATGCAAAGCGCGAGATCGTGACGCGTCACGTCACGATTAGTTAGATTTTCTTCCGAACAGGGGACGCGTCCCTCAATTTAATTTAATCGTGACATGACGCGTGATGCGTCATGCCACGATTTAGTTAGAACAGGGACGCATGACGCGACGCGTACGTCATGTCACGATTAGTTGGGGTCTTAGTGTACTGTGTGCCGCTAAAGTTAAGTGTTAATGTTACCAGTATTCATGTACGCGAGGAATTACCAACTATAAAACGCCAACCGTACGACCAGCAGGGTAAGGATTTGCTAGGTTTAGGGGGCGATTAAGGTTAGTTTTTGGTTAAGGCAAAGGTTAGGTTTAGGATACAAAAAAATGACCTTTAGATTCAGACGTCACCTAGAGCCGTTTTCTGCAGACATACCTGTAAACGGCCCTAGTGACGTCATTGCCCTGACGTCGTCAGGGGCAGGCAACACCTGACAATGACGTCACAGATCTTGGATGTCAATTTTTTTCTGTGTCCTAACCAAACCCTAACCCTGTAAGGTTCTTTTGACATGACGTCACGCATATGGTAGACATTGTGAATCGCATCTTAGTCTCACATAAGCGTGCCACGCAGACAAAATTCCTTTCAAAGTTCAGGGTGAATTGCCGCGAACTGAGCTCACCTGAGTTCACCAAGTCCGTCCAAGTTCGCCCAAGTTCACTTGAGTTCGCCGCGAGTTTGCGGATTATCAGTTCGCTGCGAATTCGCGGCGAACTTGTTCGGGGCAAATGGTACCACAGGAACACGACAAAAATTAAAGCCCATTAGTTCCATTAGCCTCATGGAGGCTGAGGAGGCCGAGGAGCCTGAGTGGAGGCTAAGTGGGAGGCTAATTTTCAAAATTAGCCTAGTGGACAGTGGAGGAGGCTAATTTTGAAAATAGCCTCCACTATGGAGTTAGTTTCAGCCCACCAGGCCCACCAGCCTCCACCAGCCTCCACCAGCCTCCTGCCCAGCCTCCATGGAGGCTTTTTGTTTAGCCCCCCAGCCCCTGCCCCCACTCAAAATTTAGCCCCCAAGCCTACGGAAATTTAAAAAAACATTTTTGATTATGGAAGCATTTTGACAGGGTGGAGGCTATGCCCAAATGGAGGCCAAAATCAAAAAACAAGAAATATGCCAGCCACAAAATTAAATTTATGTCATGTTTTTACAAAGATACATTTTAACATGACCAAAGTCTAGATTAGGCACATTAGCCCCACTATGCCCACCTGTTTCTCCACAGGCCCATTGCCACCAGCCCACTGGGGCCCCGCCCATAGTTTTTCCCCCCTTTTTACCCCCCCGCCTCCCCAGCTCACTTCGTTTTAAACCCCAGCTCAACCCCCCCAGCCCCACCAGGGAGTGAGCTCAGTGAGGCTGAGGGCCAGTGGAGGCCGGGGAAGGCCCCGGGAGGCTGAGGGCCCCGTGGGGGGCCAGTGGGGGCGAGGGGGCCAGTGGGGGCCAAGTGGGGGCCATGGGGGCGAATGGAGCCTAGTGGAGGCTAGTGAGCCTGGCTGGGATCCTAGTGGGAGGCTAGTGGAGCCTAGTGGTGGCCAGTGGAGCCTAGTGGAGGCTGAGTGAGCCTAGTGGAGGCTGTGGGGCCTGAGTGATTTAGTGGAGGCTGGGAGTGGAGCCTAGTGGGAGGCTAAGGAGGCTAGTGAGGCTGAGTGAGCCTAGTGGAGGCTGAGGGAGCTTCATAGTGGAGGCTGAATGGATCCTAGTGAGGCTAGTATTTGGTTGGATCCTAGTGAGGCTAGTGGAGCCTAGTGGTTTGTGTGGTAATGGTGGTTTCCAGGGAGGCTGAGTGGAGCCAGTGGAGGCTAGTGGGGCCTGGAGTGAGCCGCAGTGGGAGGCTGGTGGTTTCAGTGGAGTGCCAAGTGGAGCTGGAGTGGAGTTTGCGGAGCCTAGTGGAGGCTGAGTGGAGTTTGCGGGAGAAGGAGTGAGGCTGAGGAGCCTAGTGAGGCTGAGTGTAGGACAGTTGGGAGCTGTCTGAAAGTTTGAAGTCATATATTGTTTTTCACATTAGTACACATAAATCACCATTTTCAGCAAGAAATTGGTGTTTGTAGGTTATTGATTTAGGGGGAAATACGAAAATGCGACCCGCCGACGGCCCGTCCGGCGCCGATCGGCGATCGGCGCGACGGCGCGACGGGCTGTGGCGCCGACAGGCGGAGGCGCCGACGGGGGACCGCCCATGGGGGTCGGGCGACCCCCCGATGGGAAACCCCCCTTTTTACGGTGGCGGGGATCGGCGCCGATAGGGCCCACGGCCGATCGGCCCCGATCAGGCCGGGGCCTCGATCGGCGCGATCAGCCCCGGGAAAAAAACAAGCGGGGCGGGCCGGCTTTTTTTCCTTTTCGTACCTTTTTTATCCCGATGGGGTGCCGCCGTGGGGAATTTTTTTTCCTGCCAAAAAGGGGGTTTCCCAAGGGGATTTCCTTTTTTAAAGGGACCCCGATCGGGAAATTTTTAAATGGTTTGTAATTTAATTTTTTAATTAAGTTTGACTTTCCAATTAAGATAAAAAGGCCCCTTGGGGGGGCCCAACTAAAATTTAAAAATGTAAGAATAGCCTGATGATAATAATAACATGCGATGATTTCAAATAAAAGACATACAATGGACGCAGAACGGAAACACTGTGAGTGATGAATGATTTTTAACGTGGGCTTGCACGTGTAACCATAGTAATGGCGGGTAGCACATGGCTAGTATTGTTTAGATGGAGCCGATTTGAAGAAGCCTTCGCACTTTTACAGAAAACTTTAGGTTAGATGGACTTTAAACAAGCGCCATCCCGGCACCTCTCGACCTGAACGGGACTTCGGCGGACTTCAGCGTCTCCGCCAAAATTTTTGGCATTGTCCCATTATACCCGGCCGAGTGACGCCACAGATCAACCACCTCAATCTTTTATGAGTTTATATCCTAAACCCATTTTTTTGCCCCATAACCATGGGACCTTCAACTTCTGGCCCCAAAACTCAACAAATGCTGACCCTAATCCTGATCCTTTAGCCCCAACACTTTTGGGTTAGGCAAATTTGGGCTAGGGGTTTGTGTTTGGGGCTTGTGCTTGGGTTAGTGAGGCCTAGTTCCCGTTAGGGGTTGAGTTTGGGTCAGGGTTTTGGCTTGGCTTGGGGTTCGCCTAGGGTTTTTAGCTTTTGGGTTAGGTTTGGTTTGGGTTTAGTTTGGGTTGATTTGGGAGTTTAGAGTTTGGCTTAGGTTTGTTTAGGCTTAGGTTTGGGTGATTGGATGACGGTTTGGGAGTTTGGGCCATGGCTCTGGGGCTGAGTTAACCCTTACAAACCCAACCCAAAATCTATCCTGAACCCAACCCAAACTCAAAAACCCCAACCAAACTCAACCCCCAACCGAAACCAACCAAACCCACCCACCCTAACCTTAAACACAAACCCAAACACAAACCCAGCCCAAAACCCAAAAACCCTCACCCAAAAAGTGTTGGGGCCAAAACACAAACCTCCTAGGCTAAATTTCATTAACCCAAAAGTGTTGGGGGCTTAAAGACTGTTATTAGTCAGCAATTTGTTAGGTTTGAAACTCATATTATTGAGGTTATGGTTAGGGGCAAAATAAGGTTTAGGATAGAAACTCAAAATTGTTGATCTGTATGGAGAGTTATAGGGAAGATAATAAAATTTTGTCCGCCGAAGTCCGTTCCGGAGTCCGGGAGAGGTGCCCGGGATATGCTTGTTTAAAAGTCCATCTAACCTAAAGTTTTTTCTGTAAAGTGAACGCTAAAATGGCTCCATCTAAAAATACTATTACTTGTACTACCTGTTATTTATGGTTACACGTGCAAAGCAACACGTGCAAAAATCATTCATCACTACAGTGTTTCCGTTCTATGTCCATTGTGGCCTTTTTATTTGAACTTTGAAATCATCGACGTTAATATTATCATCAGGTACTTACATTTTAGTTACTGGGTCGGCCTCCCTTATGTAAACGGGAGCCTTCATTATCTATGAGTATGACAATGACGTCCAAGCATATAAAACATATATAATTACAAACCATAACATAATCCTGATCGTTGAGTCGGTCAAAATGCGATAAAACTATGATATCTCATTTTCCTGTCCAAGCTTGAAATTTTTTTAAAAATTCCCATCGGCGCCGATCAGCGCCGATCGGCGCCTATGGGAAAATCACGGGAAATCTGGAATAAAATGCACCAGACAGCTTCCCTTTATACAGGTGTTTTATCGGCGCTGATCGGCGCCGATCAGGGGCAGATCGGCGCCGTCGGCGCCGATCGGGGCTGGCCGGCGCTGATCGGCGCCGATCGGCGCTGATCGGCGCCGATCAGCGCCCCGCGACCGCCGATGAAAAGATGCCGATTTCCATCGGCGCCGATCGGCGGTACCACCGGCGCCTAGCCGGCGCTGATCGGCGCCGACCAGCGCAATCGGCGCCGATCAGCGCTGATCGGCGCCGGACGGGCGCCGATCGGCGCCGAGTCGGCGATTTTGCAATGTGGTCATTTGCCGATTTAGGCTCCACTCAGCCTCCACTTAGCCTCCACTCAGCCTCCATTAGCCTCCATTAGCCTCCATATGGAGGCTTTAGCCTCCACAAAAATGACTTTTTAAATTTCTGTGGAGGCTAATGAGGCTACTCCTGAGTGGAGGCTAGTGGAGAACTAAATAAAATTTAGCCTCCATGGGAGGCTGAGTGGAGGCTAGTGGAGGCTGAGTGGAGCTAGTGGAGGCTAATGGAGGCTAGTGGAGGCTAATATAGCCTCCACAGTGAGGCTATTTTTTCAAAAATTAGCCTCATGCCTCCACTAAGCCTCCGTGGAGGCTGGTACTTGAAATTAGCCTCCCACTTAGCTCCACTCAGCCTCCACTCAGCCTCCATGGAGGCTAATGGAGGCTAATTTTTGTCATGTTCCTGTGGTACCATTTTGCCCTTGTTCGCCTGGGTGAACTGGAAAGTTGGCGAACTAGTACACCGAATACGCGTGTATTCGCGGCGAATTCAGGTGAATTCGCCAGAGTCCGCGGCGGACTCCGGCGGAGTCCGCCAAAGATTTTTTTTGGCGAACTCCGCCGCGAATTCACCTGAATTCAATTTCATCTGAATTCACCTGAATTCGCGGCGAATTCGCGGCGAATTCAGGTGAACTTGCAAAAATCGTGGATTATGCCTCACGTAGTGCCCTGTGCCCTGAGTGCCCTAAAACGTGACAAGGTTGTCTCTCAGACCCATTATTTCAAATTTTAAATTTTATTTAAAATAAGGGTCTGATCCAACTTACGCGTGATTTTTTACGACGCGCATATTACGTACTCATTTTAGATATGTACGTACGTGCGCGGAATTGGTCCTTGATATAAAGTAATTTTATCGCGCGTACCTCCAACAGTAGATGAATCCCCCAAATTACTGGCACATGTGCCAAAATAGGATCGTGCGTTTAAGGGTCATTTTATCCAATAAGATAGTTTTAAATGTTCAGATAGCATGAAACAACCCAGCCGGCACAAAGAAACCAAACCAAAAATAAACCAATGAAAAACGTTTTTCTTTGCTTTAATTTTGGTTTTCGTCAAACGTTATTTCTAAACGTTTTTGATACGTTTAATAGCCGGATCTGTAGAAACGTTTACATAAAACCAAAATTAAACGTTTCTGATACGTTTATTTTTGGTTTATATATAACGTTTTTTACAAAACCATAAATAAACGTATGTGGAACGTTTATTTATGGTTTACAGAAAGCTAATTTGTGGATTGAAGTTTCGTTCCATAGAAACCTCAAAGTAAACTTTTTAAATGTGTATTTTCGTTCACGAAAACCTGTTTATCACAAACCCTATGTGTAGCACCCACAAGGGCTTTAAAATCAAACTTGATCCGGCTGTTCAGGTTATTAGAAATTCCCACCCCATAGCAGTCACGGACTGATGGCTCGCTCTGTTGCAGATATGTCCACTGCAGGCTCTTCTCCACTTCCCCCGCACAACTTCGCTGGTAATCTCTTCCAAGAACAAACAGTATTATTACTATTACCGCCCTTTCTTTCACTTTCAGTCGCCGTGTTTCAGCAAATTTCACCGCAGCTTTCAGCTCTCTTTTCTTTCTTCATACCCCCAGCTCATGCTTGACCGCATCACTGACACTCCTCAAACTCACTCTTGAATTGCTCACATTTACTCTGCTGTAACCGAGTTTCCTGATTTTTGATCGGAATCCGCCTCAACTGATGAATCGATCCAGCTGCTGACTCTGCTCTTGCTCTCTCTTGACAAGAAAACCGCGGACAGCTGTCAAAACCAAATTTGACTGAGTAGACTAGACTTGTCAAACTTCATCACTGTCGTCTTGCAGTACAGTTGACCTCCTCCCACTTTTCACCAAACACAGCATTGAAAGTCCATTTCCTTCGCCACACTGTGCAGATTTTCTAGTGAGAATTTAATGCGTGATCTTTGTACACTATATAACTATAAGTATATAAGGCGCCCGTAACGTTCGTCGGTCGATCGACCGGAATTGGTCGATCGATCAACTTCATTTGATCGACTGATGTGTTTTAAATAGAAAATCTTTGAGCTAGTAGGAAAACAACTAAATATTGCTCATTTAAATACGATTCAAGTCATTAGGGACCAGTGAAACACATCATTCGTTCAAATGGAGTTGATCGATCGACCAGTTCCAGTCGATCGACCGACGAACGTTACGGGCGCCTATGGCTCCAAAACCGCAAAAGAGTCGTCGCTGAATTATCTCCCTTAAAATTGGATGAGGCCGTTCAAACCCATGCAACTCCTCCGAACACACTTTGGGTTCACGTAACTCATCATATCGTAACGTTTAATGCCTGAATAAATCCAAAGTAGCGATTTCAATAAGTTCTACAAAACGTCCGTGCTAACTCACGTGCAAAAATTGTAGCATTGGAACCTAATTTCACGCACATTAATCGTATTTGAACTTGTTTTAACAAAATCAAGTCGAAAATCCCATGTATATATTGATTTCATGAAATGCCCTAATTTCTACAAAACTTCCGCGTGAACTCACGTGCAGCACAATTTCATCTCCTATTTTCCATCATTTTTTGATTTTTTACTAACAGGCAACAGGACACCATGAAAAGGTCACTATATATAGCATCACTAAGTGCGGCAGCAGAACGTTTTTTCGCCAAAAACCTATTTTAATCATTTTGCAGCTCAATTTTTAGAGGCTTCCAGAGGCCGCATTTAACACCTGATTGCCCTGAAAATTGTTTTATAGCTAATTCTTAAGGAACAACATAAGCAACTTACCAATTTAAAACATTATCCGATAAAAATTGATTTGGTTATAGATGTTCAAAATGGCGCAAAATAACATTTTAAACATGGTTCTACTCTCTATCTTTCCGCGGATTACCGCCTTGCCCAGGGCGTGAACTCGTGCCAGCTGTGGACAAAGGCTTGTGCTATATTGTGCAAATACGCTGCAATTTGTTGATAAGAAAATTGCTTTAATCAACACGCACAAAAAACTGATAGATAGCGAATGAATAAGAAATAAACGAAAATAAACCAAAATAAACCAAAATAAACCAAAAATAAACCTTATCATAGAAACACAAGGAAACCTTTTACCCTTACAATTATATCCCCCGTCCTGCTTCAGTCTGTAAATTGTGTCTTGCAACTTTGCAAGGCAAATACTGTGGTTAATAACCCAGTTCTATTACTTTTGTTAAAACCACGTGTGTACTCATACTGTATACTCATGGTCGACGGAGGACTCACTAGATAGTCCAAGTCGAGATTGTCCTAGGGTCTAGGACAGTAAGAAATAATTTAGTGATGAAATGGTTAATCAATTGGTTTATTTATAGTTTCGAGGATACCAATCAGAAACGTTTTTTTTGAAAACGATTTATAAACCATAAATAAACGAAACCGCAGGAACTATTTTTCGAGTGATTTTCCGTTTAATAACCGTTTCTGTTTGACGTTTATTAAACGTTTCCCTAGAAACGTTTATGAAACGTAAATTTTAAACCGAATGTATGCTTTAAAACGTTACGCGAAAAAACGTTTAATAAACGTTTATTAAACGTTATTTCGTTTCGTTAAGGTTTCCCAAAAAACGTTGAATAAACGTATTTTAAACGCTTTTTGGCCGGCTGGGAATGTCATTAAACATAGTAGGAACCATTTTGTGGCCAATTTAGAACAAATGGTGACGCGGTGACACCAAAATGACACCGTGACACCAATTTCAAAAATGCTCCAAATTTGTTCGCAATCGCAGGTAAACCGTTCAGATAGTCAAAGTAAGTCACTAAAACAGCATTCTGATTCAAAATTATCAGTTTAGTCGACCAAAATTGCGATCCTGGCATAGCTTGAAAATGCAGTGTCACAAGGTCTCAATGGCAAAAAATGTGTCAAAACCGACCAAAAACCGTGAGTTTGGCCTGAATGGTGATTGATATCTTCTAGTTATGACCCAACTGAAATGCCTGCAAATTTTGGTGCGTCTATCTAGTCCATAAGTCGAGATATGGCACTTGCCACCATTTTCATGACCTCAGAGTATCCCCCAAAATTACTGGCACATGTGCCAAAATGTGCCAGAATTAGAAATCAAATTTTCGGGTTTTTCAACTTGTTTTGATGGTTCTAAATAGTCAGATAGGATATTACAATGTCAACAGTTATTGTTTGAATCATTTTTCGGTCGATTTTCAAGAAATGGTGACACGGTGACACCAAAATGTCACCGTGACACCAATTTCAAAAAAAGCTCCAAATTTGTTCGGAATCACATTTAAACTGTTCAGATAGTCAGAGTAAGTCACTAAAACATCATTCTGATTCAAAGTAATCGGTTTAGTCGACCAAAATTGCGATCCTGGCATAGCTTGAAAATACAGTGTCACGTGGCCTCAATGTCAAAAAATGTGTCAAAAGTGACAAAAACTCGTGATATTGGCCTTTTTTTTTTTCTTTTTTTTTTTGCAATGTTCACTGTCCGCCTCCCCCGCCACGCGTGGGGAGTTGGCAGCTCTCCATAGCAGAGAGCTCTGCTGGAACCCACCTGGCATGCACTACTAGTTTGACTAGTACCCCTTACCTGGGATGCTAGATGATGGCATCTTTACAGATGCCAATTGAGTCGGGGGCGCCCCTCCGGAGATTGACTACCTTGGTCCCTGTGGTAAGTGGCCTCCTGGGCCTTAACCTACAACCATCGACTTCTATGGCTCTGATGGCGAGTTGTGCTGGTTTAAGATTTATTGTTATTGTAGAGTATTTGTATGGTGTGTTGGGTTTGTATGTTCATACCGTCGTTTGTTGCGGAGGAGTTAGTTATATGCCGGCGCACGTGCTGCGTGTGCCTCTCCTTCCGATCCTGCTTATGTGATGTGCTTTAAAATGTTCCATGGCACTACTCTGTTGAGAAGCGGTGGGACCGGCTTTTAACTTGTGTTTGTAGTATGTATATATGTTGTAATAGTTTGGTGTGTTTTTACTCATTTTATTACAGAAGAGTTGGTTTTCTACAATCTACGTCAGGGGCATCTCCTTCCTGCTTCGTGTGGTGTTATTTAGTTTAGAAAATGAATGTGCGCCTGCGCTCAGTGGCACGACTCTGTTGAGCTGGGATGGGACTTGTTGATTCGGGGTCAGCTGATTGTAATGTCAATTATCTCTTGATAGGTGGGTTGCTATCTAATCCAGAGTTTGTGGTGCCTGCTGAGAAACTTAGTGAGAACAGAATGATATGTCCCCATGGGATGGCCATAATGACATCATGACGGTCATCATGACTACATCATGGCAGGATGGGGGATCATAATGTCCTGACACTATAATATGACTAATGGGAGGTAAAATCTTTAGTGAATGACTGCTTGGTCCTATTTCTGCGTGTAAGGCTTTTGCATAGGATGCCAAAAATCAGCTGCCTTTTATGCTAGTATGGGAGTAAGCAAGGCACTCCCCAAAGAAGTGATATAAGGTCTCCTTAACTCCGGGACAGTGTTAAAATAAAGGGGGAGGAGTTTTGGTCCCTCTTGCTCTTGCTGTTAATTAGGCAGTTCTGGTTTATAGACATGTATGTTCCTTCTCACATAGGTTTAGAGATTTTAGGCTCAGGCTGCCCTATGGTGCCGCCACAAAAAGGAGTAAAATGTCAATAATATACTCATATACGGAAACAGAGTGAGGGTTGTAAGCATATAACCTGAGGCCAGATTTAGATCTGGGTTAAATTCATGATGATGATGATATAGATATAGACTATAGATTATAGAGACATTGAATTGAAAAACAATTTTATGCCACAAATTGGGAGTTTCTGACGGTTCCAAGTAAGTCATAGGTACTCAAATGTTGCTATATAATGTTCTAGGAGGTATATCAAATCATACAGTATCCGTACGAAGTGTGGTAATCGCCTCAGAAAGTGGAACCAAGTGTATTTTAAAATGTGTCAAGATTGTAAGCATATGCGCTAAAAGTGTCAAGATTGCATATGCATATTAACTGAGGCCAGAGTTAACCAGGACAGTCATTAAGTTGTTATAGGTATGTCTTGACGATGAATTGACATTGTTGATAGGTTGTTAGGGTCAGGTTTCCACACGTTTATGCTTGTTTTTTTGGCATTTATGACGGCTCCAAGGCGGTCTTAGGTACTCAAATAATTGTAAGATATGTTTTAGAAAGTGTATTTAATGATGCAATATCCGTACGATGCCTGGTATTTGCTTCAGAAAGCAGAACAGAGTGTATTTGAAGAAAAAAAAACGTGGGACAAGTGTCAAGATTGTAAGCATATACCCGAAAAAGTTTCAGGATTTTAAGCATCTTAACTGAGGCTAGAGTCAGACTAAGGGACTGGTATCCCGCTGTGGGGCTTCAGAACCCTTGATAAGAGATGGACTTGTATCCTGCTTGGGGCTTCAGATCCTTGATAAGAGAAGGACTGGTATCCCGCTTGGGGCTTCAGATCCTTGGTAAGGGAAGGACTGGTAATTAGTATCCCACTTGGGGCTTCAGATTCTTGGTAAGGGAGGGACTGGTATCCCTTTTGGGGCTTCAGAACCCTTGGTAAGGGTGGGACTGGTATCCCGCTTGGGGCTTCAGATCCTTGGTAAGGGAAGGACTGGTAATTGGTATCCCACTTGGGGCTTCAGATTCTTGGTAAGGGAGGGACTGGTATCCCGCTTGGGGCTTCAGATCCTTGATAAGGGAAGGACTGGTAATTGGTATCCCACTTGGGGCTTCAGATCCTTGGTAAGGGAGGGACTGGTATCCCGCTTGGGGCTTCAGAACCCTTGGTAAGGGTGGGACTGGTATCCCGCTATGGGGCTTCAGATCCCTTGAGTGTGACCTTTGAGTTGATGTGGCAATTTGATGTGGTGAGTTGATGTCTATTGGGAATTATGTGTTTTAAGTGGATCAGATGGGTATCAATCCGTTTTGCCGCAATGGCAAGGGGTTATGGAATATGGAAGTTGTCCACTCGGGACTATTGCCGCTATGGCAAGGTTGTCTGGCCAGAGTCCAGATCTGGACTCTGGTGCACGCTTGGTGCTATGTCCGCTATGGACTAGGCTGTATCTGGGGCATTCCGGCTGCCATGGGACATCAGCAGCAGTCCCGCCGCAGAGGGACCCCACTGGGTACGGGGAGCCAACTCCCATACCCAGTCTACCTACCAGCGATCGACGATGGGGAGCCCGCAGGGACTCTCGATCATCTGCTACGACAGGGGCTTGCACGAGACGGTCTGACTGAGACTGGCTGCGCCATTTCGCAGTACTAGGCGACCGCCCCCCTCTGGAGTTTTTGGCCTGAACGGTGATTGATATTTTCTAGGTATGATCCAAAGAAGATGCCAGCAAAATTTGGTGGGTCCATCTAGCCCAGAAGTCGAGATATGGCACTGCCACCATTTTCATGACCAGAGTATCCCCACTGGCATGTGCCAAAATGCCGAATTATAAATCAAATTTTCGGGTTTCTCAACTTGTTCTGATGGCTCTAAATGGTCAGATAGATAGTACAAGGTCAATAGACATTGTTTGAATCATTTGAGTCGATTTTCAAGAAATGGTGACAGGTGACACCAAAATGTCACCGTGACACCAATTTCAAAAATGCTTTAAATTTGATCGGAATCGCATGTAAACCGTTCAGATAGTCAAAGTAAGTCACTAAAAGGCATCTTCTTTGGATCATACCGATCTTAACCGATTACTTTGAATCAGAATGATGTTTTAGTGACTTATTTTGACTATCTGAACGGTTTACATGCGATTCCGCACAAATTTGGAGCATTTTTGAAATTGGTGTCACGGTGACATTTTGGTGTCACCTTGTCACCATTTCTTCAAAATCGACCGCGAAATGATTCAAACAATGTCTATTGACCTTGTACTATCCTATCTGACCATTTAGAACCATCAGAACAAGTTGAGAAACCCGAAAATTTGATTTCTAATTCTGGCACATTTTGGCACATGTGCCAGTAATTTGGGGATACTCTGAGGTCATGAAAATGGTGGCAAGAGCCATATCTAGACTTCTGGACTAGATAGACGCACCAAAATTTGCAGGCATCTCAGTAGGGTCATAACTAGAAGATATCAATCACCATTCAGGCCAAACTCACGGTTTTTGGTCGGTTTTGACACATTTTTTTTGCCATTGAGGCCATGTGACACTGTATTTTCAGGCTATGTCAGGATCGAAATTTTGGTCGACTAAACCGATTACTTTGAATCAGAATGATGTTTTAGTGACTTACTTTGACTATCTGAACGGTTTACATGCGATTCCGAACAAATTTGGAGCATTTTTGAAATTGGTGTCACGGTGACATTTTTGGTGTCACCTTGTCACCATTTCTTGAAAATCGACCGCGAAATGATTCAAACAATGTCTATTGACCTTGTACTATCCTATCTGACCATTTAGAACCATCAGAACAAGTTGAGAAACCCGAAAATTTGATTTCTAATTCTGGCACATTTTGGCACATGTGCCAGTAATTTGGGGGATACTCTGAGGTCATGAAAATGGTGGCAAGAGCCATATCTAGACTTCTGGACTAGATAGACGCACCAAAATTTGCAGGCATCTCAGTTGGGTCATAACTAGAAGATATCAATCACCATTCAGGCCAAACTCACGGTTTTTGGTCGGTTTTGACACATTTTTTGCCATTAAGGCCATGTGACACTGTATTTTCAGGCTATGTCTGGATCGAAATTTTGGTCGACTAAACCGATTACTTTGAATCAGAATGATGTTTTAGTGACTTATTTTGACTATCTGAACGGTTTACATGCGATTCCGCACAAATTTGGAGCATTTTTGAAATTGGTGTCACGGTGATATTTTGGTGTCACCTTGTCACCATTTCTTCAAAATCGACCGCGAAATGATTCAAACAATGTCTATTGACCTTGTACTATCCTATCTGACCATTTAGAACCATCAGAACAAGTTGAGAAACCCGAAAATTTGATTTCTAATTCTGGCACATTTTGGCACATGTGCCAGTAATTTGGGGGATACTCTGAGGTCATGAAAATGGTGGCAAGAGCCATATCTCAGACTTCTGGACTAGATAGACGCACCAAAATTTGCAGGCATCTCAGTTGGGTCATAACTAGAAGATATCAATCACCATTCAGGCCAAACTCACGGTTTTTGGTCGGTTTTGACACATTTTTTGCCATTAAGGCCATGTGACACTGTATTTTCAGGCTATGTCTGATCGAAATTTTGGTCGACTAAACCGATTACTTTGAATCAGAATGATGTTTTAGTGACTTATTTTGACTATCTGAACGGTTTACATGCGATTCCGCACAAATTTGGAGCATTTTTGAAATTGGTGTCACGGTGATATTTTGGTGTCACCTTGTCACCATTTCTTCAAAATCGACCGCGAAATGATTCAAACAATGTCTATTGACCTTGTACTATCCTATCTGACCATTTAGAACCATCAGAACAAGTTGAGAAACCCGAAAATTTGATTTCTAATTCTGGCACATTTTGGCACATGTGCCAGTAATTTGGGGGATACTCTGAGGTCATGAAAATGGTGGCAAGAGCCATATCTAGACTTCTGGACTAGATAGACGCACCAAAATTTGCAGGCATCTCAGTTGGGTCATAACTAGAAGATATCAATCACCATTCAGGCCAAACTCACGGTTTTTGGTCGGTTTTGACACATTTTTTGCCATTAAGGCCATGTGACACTGTATTTTCAGGCTATGTCTGGATCGAAATTTTGGTCGACTAAACCGATTACTTTGAATCAGAATGATGTTTTAGTGACTTATTTTGACTATCTGAACGGTTTACATGCGACTCCGCACAAATTTGGAGCATTTCTGAAATTGGTGTCACGGTGACATTTTGGTGTCACCTTGTCACCATTTCTTGAAAATCGACCGCTAAATGATTCAAACAACTTCTAGTAACCTTATTCCATCCTATCTGACCATTTAAACAGTCCAATGAACCTCTACACTCGCTATTTTAGTTCGGCACATTTTTGGCACGTTTTTGGCACATGCCAGTGATTTGCCAGTAATTTGGGGGATTCATGAACTCACCTCCAATCCTAGTCACGTGACCTGTAGCTTCTCAAACTCGAAAGATTATGGTATGACCAGCATGACAACATGTTTTGATCATGTTTGTTAAATTCTTTAGACCGAGACTTGTCTGGCGTTGTCTAACGACGTCACACAAAACCGAGACAACTTCAGATCACGTGGCAGATATTAAAGCGAAGCACCAAAGCAAAGCAAAGATGACAGTCAAGCTTAATTTTTTGCAAAGCTTGACCATACCGTACCGATTTATCACTCGAATTGTTATACTTATTGATATACCTCGTGTTCTTAGTCTTACTTCATCATCATGTATCCGACAGATGCGACGACTTATTTGATTGGGAGCCCGACATTTCACCGCACAGCATAGCACTGTATCTACTATCTCTCTGCCCTGACCCTAACCTTACCCAAAGCCTTGACTCTAACCCTGAAGTTGAGTCATATATAGACAATCAAATTAGTCGTCTGTCGGATACATGAAGTAAGAGCACGAGGTATATCAATAACACTTCGAGTGTCACACTCCGGGTGACAAATCGGCGTCCAACACATTTCAATTGCAATTAACAAGTTAAACAATAAATATTTGCATTTGTTACGATCTAAGAAATCTCAATTGCACGTTTGAAATTAAATAAATTGAAAAGCATGTCACCTTCCTTTGGATATACCTTATCGGCGGATTAAATATAAAACCAGCCCTTGGCCGTAGGGACAAAATGCCCTTCATGGTAGCAAGAATACGAGAGGTTTTTTTAATTGGGCCTAGCTCCGTAAGTAAATCTAGGTTAAATGAAGGATAATTCAGGTCAAAAGACATGCAATGTACGTAGGTACTTGTATCATCAAGTTGAAAGTCCTATTTACTAACCACTAACCAAAATAAAGAAAATTTCGGTACCTCCCAACCTATACTCACTTATCTAATGAATTCAAGAGGAAGGCGACACAGGCGGCTGCTTCCCCGTTTCTGGACATACGTGAAAATTTTGTTAAGATGAGAGCTTTGGATCAAGGAAAATATGAAATTCAACAGGTTTTTAACCTCCCTTTCAAAAATCTAGCCAAATGATGTACCTTATTGGCCAATTTTATTCTGTTTCAGTCGGCCTTTCAACCACAACTCTTTTAAGTCGGCCCTACTGGACAAAACTTTTTGAGCGATCGCCAGATTGAGGAATTGATGCTCTGGAATACCCGTGAATAAATTAAAATTTATAAACAGTTAGTACCATAGGTACCTACTCAGTAAATAATGCATATTGCATGTAGGTACTTATAATACTACTACTGTTCAGGCCCGAATAGACGGGGAGACAGTTCCAGTTTTGAGAGTTTTGTCACATACTCTGTAACTATCTGGATGTTTAAATCGGATTGATCTTAAATTTGGATGTTATATGCTGTACCTAAAACACAAAAATGACAAAACAGGAATTTCGAAAATTTTGTTCCAAACGGAGAACATGCCTAAAAGAGGCACTACAAAATTGTGAATTTCTCTTCCTCGAAAATCTAAAGCGCTGGCCTGTACAAATTTATGTTTTGTGTAGTTCCGATTATCCTGAAATTTTCAGTCAAATTCATTGAAAAACCGCAGAGATCTGAACGGTACAGTATCAAACTTCACTGCGACTCGCGATCGTACGAAATTAAACACAATATAGACACAAAATGAATGATTATGGCACGTGCGCGGAATGAATTCTTGCGCGCAGTGTTGCAATGCACGTGGGCGGTTGCGAGCAATCACATACGGTTTTCAAACACGTTCTTCGTCAATTCTAAGCCGAGTTTTGGACGTTACCTAGTTGTTCAAATTTTGACAAGTAAATTTGACTAGTAGATTTTGAATGAATTTTGACGAACATAAATTTTGACAAACAAACGCAGTTGATTAGAACTTTGCTTCTCGCACATTATACCGTGTCGAACTGAATAATGAATATTTCGATCAAAATATTAAATTGGAGGACATTGATTCAGCCAATTAAGGCCGAAATCTAAAATTTATATCCCTTCAAAACGCCTTAACTTAAGTACCCACTACCCCCTACCCTTTTATAAATTAGTTATCATATTAACTTTTTGCGATTCCCGCCCTGGCCAGGGCGGTAACCCCCTGCATATCAGAAAAATAAAAAGAAATAGAGAGTCAGGACCTATCTAGAACGATTCGTCGTAAAATTTTAGGTCTAGAACAACCGTTCTTATCGATACGCGTATACTTAGATCGGGCGCTACAGTAACGTAACTGGCCAGGGCTATATATGAGAGAATTCGGTGTCACAGGAGTTTAATAATAATATATAAGATAATTTGGGACCCAATTTAAATCGATGAGATCTCAAGTTCCACAAATGGTAGAGACATGATCGAGGTCAGGTTTTGTAGATGTAAGATAGGAAAATGTAATAGGCTATAAGAGAAGTTCTGGTGACGTCATTATGACGTCATTATGACGTCATCAACTTAGCAAAATTTTACTGCTTTTTTAGCGAAAATAGGTCGTTTTCGAGCGCATTTTTCACCAAGAAGGAAAGGAGATAGCTTCTTGATTTTTCCAAGTAGGAGTTAGCAAATTTAAAGAGCTTTCAGAAAATCATATGGATTATTGGTCTATCTCGATTTTTTCATCGAGATATACGCGATTTTCTAAGGTGCGGTAAACAATCGATGTCGAAAATTTAGGACAAAACTTAAACGAAAGAGATGTCAAGAACTGCGACTTATCTTGAGATGAGACCGGTCAAAGTATGTTGTACTAAGGCGGAATTGTCTTATAGGCTATATGGAAAGTTGGTTTGAGCCTATTTAGGTGCTGTGATGACGTCATCAAAATCGCGTAAAACCACTAAAATAGCGTATTTTGCGATAAAAACGCTATTTTGCGCTACTTTGAACATCTCTAACTCAGAAAGTTTTCATCGGAATATGTTTTACTTCGATATTTTGCTTTAAGATCTCGAGATTTAGCTATAAAACGAGTTTCACAGCGATCGGCTGAAATATGTCGTCATCTGAAGCCCTTAAAATTGAGCTGCAGAATGGTTGTAATTATGTTTATGACGAAAAATTTTACTGTAGCCCTATTCTGTGATACGATGGTGAACTAATAATTGTTTCTTCATGTCTCGCAGTTACTAAATATGGGAAATATACGATGAAATAGTGAATCACGTGAGTTCACGTGGACGTTTTGTAGAAATTAGGGATTTCAAGAAAATGATATTTACACGCGTATTTCGACTTGATTACGTTGAAATGAGTTCAAATACGACTAATACACTTGAAATTAGATCTGGGTGCTACATTTCAGCACGTGAGTTCACGTGGACGATTTATAGAAATTAGAAATTGGTCAATTCTAGTAATTCCAAGTTAGAATAACGTTGTTTCGGACTGCGTGAGGTTTAGTTACGTTGGTTCCAACGGAAAGAAATGGACTGACGTCACCCAATCAGCAGGGGGTTACTACGACAACCGTCTCGGTTTTGGAGATTAATATCTATATAACCAAAAGTTCAAAAGCTGGGGATTGTCCCAATTATGAGATTATGGTTTGAAGTAAGAGATGAATATTATTATAAGATCAGCGATAGGAATTTACTTCCCAACAGCGTAACGTCATGCTGTCATGGTTATATGCAAGGCAATTTAATGTGCATAATTTGGCGTGTTAGTGGATTTGGGATTGGTACACTAGAAGCCGATGATAAAAGATGAAGTTATACGTTCTGGTACAAATCTTGATTGGAGATCCAAAATGAAGCCGTCAAGCAGTAGAACAGCTGCCACCTGCAGCACACTTAATGTCCTTTATTTGTCACCCTATGTCTTCTCCTTCGTTGTATCGTACGCCTGTAGAATAATGAAAGTTGTCAAAATTTATTGGGTCATCATTTTTGGTCCCGAAATTTCACGATTTTCTAGTAAAATAACCGTCACATCGATTAATATTTCCATAAACTGCGTACGTCCGCATTTGCTTAAACACCCTTCTCCCCCTATGTCCGGCAACGTCCGCATTCGCCAGACTCCCCTTCCATTGCGGATACCCTTTATGGATGGCCCGATTGGTATTTTTCATGCCAGCCACCTTAGGATCGAATAAAAAATTGTTGGTAAAACACCGATGCAAAATGAGGGCATAAAACACACTGGGGGCACAGTGCACACAGCACACTGAAGGCATACTGAGGGCAAAACTCTGGGCACGTTGAGCTATTGAGGGCACACTGTGGTCAGACTGAGGATAAATTGAAGACTTTTCCTCAGGCACACTCATACACAGAGCACACTGGGTCACATGTCAGGCAAAAAATACATTGGGCAAAACTGGGACACACGTTGGGCTGCACACTGAGGGCACATCCTTTGGTACACCCGAGAGAATTTTTATCGAATCATATTTTTCATTCGGTTTTTGCTCGCATTGCTTTGGCGGATCGTGTTATCAATTTTTGGCCATTTTCAACCCCCCTCGTAATCAAACATGATCATATTAGCCCAACCCACTCAGAGGGCTGCACAGGTGCTTCAGCATGCTGTCTCCGATGATGAGAGCTTAAAACATGTAATTATGAAGGTCTCATCGAAAAATTGTGAGGGTGACAGACGTCTTGTAATACTAATATATCGCATGTAACACAACTTGAGGTAAAAGTGTCACAAGAGTTGTGATTTTTGTCCAATGGATCCATTGGATCCATCATGTCCAATGGACATGTCCAATGGACGTCCATTGGGCATCCAATGGACATCCATTGAACATGATGTCTATCGGTAAAAATGTCCAATGGTGTTCAATGGATCCAATGGATCCATTGGATCCATTTTTGATGTTCAATGGACATGTTCAATGGATCCAATGGATGTTCAATGGATCCATCTGAGTGGATCCAATGGACACAATCACCAAACGGCAGATGTTGACTTTGCAATCGGCGCCGATCAGCGCTGATCAGCGCCGATCCACCGCCGATCGGCGCTGATCAGCGCTGCAGTACTCTATACTGCAGGGATGCATCATTTCGTCAGCACAACATGGAACACTGTGTTTAACTGGAACCTACCGCGGACTACATCAGCCGCCTGATACTCCAGAGCCTCCTCCTCTTGTGTGGAGACGTGGAGGAGAATCCAGGTCCCGTGGTCATGCCCTACCAGTACACGGATATCAAGGTTAATATCTGCATGTTTATCAAATTCATACATTAAATTCAGGTCATTTGGTCCACCTTACGTAAATCTAATGGTATGGTGTTTGAAATGTTGCTCGTGTTTCAAGTTGGGTAAAAGTGTCACAAGAGTTGTGATTTTTGTCCAATGGATCCATTGGATCCATCATGTCCAGTGGACATGTCCAATGGACGTCCATTGGACATCCAATGGACATCCATTGAACATGATGTCCATCGGTAAAAATTTCCAATGGTGTTCAATGGATCCAATGGATCCATTGGATCCATTTTTGATGTTCAATGGACATGTTCAATGGATCCAATGGATGTTCAATGGATCCATCTGAGTGGATCCAATGGACACAATCACCAAACACGGTTTGGTAGATGGACATCAGTCTGGTATTTCTGTTCACTGGATCCATTGTGTCCATTGGATCCAATGGATCCATTGTGTCCATTGAACACCATTGAACATGTCCATTGGATCCATTGGTTCCATTGTACATTGTGTCCATTGGGTCCATTGTGTCCAATGGACAAAATGGATCCATTGGATCCAATGGACACAATGTGCAATGGATCCAATGGATCCAATGGACATGTCCAATGGTGTTCAATGGACACAATGGATCTATTGGATCCAATGGACACAATGGATCCAATGAACAAAAATACGAGTCTGATGTCCATCTACCAAACCATGTTTGGTGGGCAGATGTTGACTTTGCAATCGGCGCCGATCAGCGCTGATCAGCGCCGATCCACCGCCGATCGGCGCTGATCGGCGCTGATCAGCGCTGATCAGCGCTGATCGGGCCCGATCAGCGCTGATCAGCGACACCGCCGATCAGCGCTGATCAGCGCTGATCAGCGCCGATCAGAAATTTCAAAATTCTCATCGGCGGTCGTCGGCGCTGATCGGCGCTGATCAGCGCCGATCAGCACTGATCAGCGCTGATCGGCGATCAATCAGCGCTGATCAGCGCCGATCAGCGCTGATGGCCTAAAATCAGCGCTGATCAGCGCTGATCAGCGCCGACCAAAACACCTGCATAAGAGCCTTTGTAAACGCCATTTTTCCTCATAGGCGCCGATCAGCGCTGATCGGCGCTGATCAGCGCTGATCAGCGCTGATCGCTAACTTGTTAAATTTGAACTGATATGGACATTTGGGCGTGTTTGCCTCAAAAATATAATTCCTGCTGACCGTGCAGGTGACATTTTACGGCAACTCCTCGCACAGGGCTGTGACATTAACATCAACAATCACATCAACAACAACATAAACCAGTTTTACGATACAGTTATGCATTGACGTGACAGTAGAACCGTTACAAGTACAACACAGTTTCATTTCCACGACACAGTAACACCGTTACGACACAGTAACATCGTTATGGCACAGTAACACCGTAACACCTTAACAGCACAATAAATCAATGTCGTTACGACACAATAGCACCGTTACGACACAGTTACGCAGTTACTACACAGTAACGCAGTTACGACGAAGTCACGCAGTTACGATACAATAAAGCCGTTACGACAAAGTAACATCGTGACGACACAGTTTCATTGTAACCACACAGTAGCTCACTTACAACACAGTAAGGACGTTACGACACACACCGTTACAACAGTACGACACAGTAACACCGTTATAACGACACAGTAACATCGTTACGACACAGTTACACCGTTACGACACAGTAACCGCAGTAAGGGCCAAATCGCACGGAGACAAAAATCGTGAAAAAATGTGCCCAGGTCAGTTGTCACGTCCAAATTTCGTGAGATCGCACGGCGGAATATTTCACGCCGGTATAAAAATGATCAAAACGTACGGCGACAGCTTTTCAATGCATTTCGCGGAAACAAAATTGCACCAAATCGCACGACGTAATTTGTCACCAAAATTGATATATTTCGCGAAAACGCACGGCGTAACAAAATATCCGTGTAATTTGTCACGTCCTAGATCTCGGAATCACGGAATTATTATTTTTCGCCAAAACGCACGGCGGATAAAATGGCATGTTTGATAGCTCAATGGCAGAGCATCCGAAACGTCTTCAGCTTCAGGAGGTTGTGGGTTCCAATCCCGCTGAGGTCCAATATTGAACAGCTCATCTGAGTTTATGACTGCAGGCCGCTGTATTACTGAAATAGGCGAAGCACCCTGAATAAACCCTTCAAATCAGTGTACACCCCAAGCACCCTGAACGCACCCAGTGTACAGTCAGCAGTCTGGTAGGAGTCAGTGACCAGTCAGCAGCCTGGCATGAGCATAAAAATGTATCGATCGATGACCAGTCAGCAGTATGGTACGAAACAGTGCCCAGTGAGCATTTTCAGTCAAGCTGTCAATTTAAAACTGCAATACATCATGCCAGTGAACAGCCAAGCTCGAAACAAATTTCTAATACCATCGCAAAATGGAAACACTAAGTCAGTGCTGGCTTGCAAAACAACGCAGGGTCATGGTAGTTCCCGTCCAATCTTAAAATGTCCGATCTTAAAATGTGACTATGAATCATACATCATCATCATGGCTATACACAGCAATACAATCATTCGATACGCAGAATTAAAAAGCAAAGTGTACTGCAACTGCAAAACAGTATAAATCGTGTAGCACACAGGGCTCGAAGGGGCTGGCAAAGCCTATGTAGAGGACGAAAATTTTTAACGAATTGAATCAAAGCATGGATCAATCTCAAAGGTCTTGCAATCGAAAGATTATTGGCTGAAAATGTGTTGAGATGAAACACTAGCAATTTTGGAAGTAAAAACGATAATTATGGAAAACAAACAAATGAGAAAATGAATTAATCTTGGTAGCATGTTACTTTGTAAAACGCCTCAGTTACAACAGAACTTGGAAAGAGATACGAAATGATGAAAGGAAATGGCTAAAAATGAGCAATTTACATTTGGTGAAACTCTGTTTTTGCAAAACTCTGTTAATGAGACAAATGAGAATGACGTAATTACTATGGTTGAATATGGTATGTCAATGACTTAAAGTGCCTATTTTACATTTCTCACGGGACAGTAATTGCACAATGTACCAAACTGCAAACCGGTAATTAGGCGACATTTATCGTCCGCTCCTCCGTGTGTGAGAAAAAGTAATACACCATTGTTACTAATGATAATGACGTATTGCTCTCACTCACTCTCAGTTATTGCTATTTCCGAAGAATTTGTTACCATGGCAACATGGCAATGCAACTGATCAACACAAATCAAATGCAAATTCCACACTTTATTTCAAGATGTTGTATTTCATTCTCTCGTTTTTGGTTTGGTATCTTTTTAAATATCTTTCTTGCATATTATGATTTTAACTTTCTCGAAATGATTGCTTTTACAGAGTTTGGGCTGCTGCTATCACTGCTTTCACTGCAGTTCACTGTTTTTCTCTGCTATTTGATTCGACTTTTGTCTATTCTTGGCCACATATTTTTGCTGGATGTTTGTTTCTGGTTACAGTAAAGTTCCTACATCAATCAGTCGGAATTAACACAACCTTCAATGCTTCAATGGAATGCCATAATTGTAAAGGGTAGAAAATACAGGAGAAGAAACAAAATACAGAGTGGCAACACTACAGAAATGAGAAGGAACAGCAAGATATGAACAATACATTTAAAAAGATTGGTGCTATTTGTATTTCCCACTAATTACTATGTTTCCCGCACTCTTGGAATGCAGCGCGCTGATTGGTCAATGACTGCGTGCGTTGTAACGCTACATCTCACCGCTACCGTGCGTTTTGGTTTTTTGTACCATCGTGAAACTTTCCACCACTATCACGTGACCATGCGCGTGATCATTTCGTCACTGCACGCGATCAGTGGTGACAAATCTCACCGATATTGAAAACGGACGGAGTTTTGATTTCACCACAAAGATTTCACCGATTGTGGTGAAAACTGTCACCTCTCCTGAGGCCGGTGATACTTTTCACCACTTTTCTCACCACGTTTTCAGATCTCACGAAAAGTGGCCTTAAAAAAATGAAATCGCACGATAGGTAAAATCCGAATTTTGGTGAGACATGAAAGTTTCCACGATTTTTGTCCCCGTGCGATTTGGCCCTAACACCGTTACGACACAGTAGAACCGTTACAATACAGTAACACCGTTACGACACAGTAACACCGTAACGACATTGTAACGCCGTTACGACACAGTTACACCTTTACAGCACAGTAACGTCGTTACAACACAATAACACCGTTACGACACAGTAAAGCAGCTACGACACAGTCACATCGTTATGACACAGTAACACTAATACCGTTACAACACAGTTTCACTATTACGACACAGTAACACTATTACAACACGCAGTATGAGTAACACCATCACGACACAGTAACACCCTTACGACACAGTCACGCAGTGACGACACAGTAACACCGCTACGACGCAGTTAGTGTTACGACACCGTTACGAAGTTAGGGATCGTTCACATATTACGTGATCAATTTTTGGCCGATTTTAACCCCCTCTCCCCCTGTTAATCAAGTTTACAGTGGTTTACCTGTTGCTAAACACGTATACCCCTGTTATCGTCGCGTGTAACGTAATCAGTTGGAAACCCCCTCCTCATATAGGTGATAACGTAATATTTGAACGATTCTTAACGACACAGTTACGCAGTTACGACACAGTTACACCGTTACGACACACTCACAGTCGACGGGCGATGTCCGACCCTATCACTCTATCAGCAATTCTGAGGTCCAGCTGTGAAACGTTGCGGCGAGCGCACGAGGGTAGGATATCATACAACGACGTAAGGCTGTTATTACGGTGTTACTGTGTCGTATCGGTGTTACTGTCATGACAGCGTGACTAGGATAGGACCGGTTAACCGAACGGAAACCGAATAAGGGTTAACCAGGTGTTTTGGCTAACCGAAACCGTAACCGAATATTTTGATCTCGCAATCAACCATTTCAGATTAAAACAGTCGGTTAACAGTCGGTTAACAGAACTAGAAAAGAAATATCGGTTGACTGGGCGTTTTCAGCCAACCGAAATTCCGTGACCGGATTTATTGAGATACGGTTAAACCGGTGGTTCGCTAGTCGTAACAGTGTTATTGTATATTTATATTGTAACTGCGTTACTCTGGGGCATCAACGTTAAATGTGTCGTAACTGCATGGTGTAACAATGTAATAACGTCCTTACAATAAATGTGTTGTAACGGTGTTACTATGTCGTAATGTAGTGTTATTGTATCGTACTATCGTAACTGCGTTACTCTGGGGTAGCAACGTTACTCTGCCGTACAACAGTGTTACTTTGTCGTAACGGCATTACACTTACGGTGTCTTAACAGCGCTTCTTTAGCACTTAATTACGGCCTGAATGTGTCGTTTAACAGCCGTGGTGTGTCGTAACGTCCTTACTGTGCTGTGAAGGTTTTACTGTGACTTAACAATGAAACTGTGTCGTAACGGTATTGCTATGTCGTAACAATGTGACTTTGTCTTAACTGCGTGAAACTGCGTCCTAGCGGTGTTACTGTGTCGTAACTGCGTCGTAAGGTTGTCGTACGATGTATGACCCAGCCACAGCGCTGATTCTCGAGAGGGTCTGTCAACGTGAGACAATCGTAAGGGTGCTACTGTGTCGTAATGGTGTTACTGCGTTACTGTGTTGTAACGGTGTTACTGTGTCGTAACTGCTTGACTGTGCCGTAACTGCGTGACTTTTTCGTAACTGTTTTACTGTGTTGGAACTGCGTAGTGCGTACAGACTGTGTCGTAACTGCGTCGTAATGGTGTTACAGCTGTGTCGTAACGTCCTTACTGAGTTGTAAGTGAGCTACTGTGCGGTTACATTTACAATGAAACTGTGTCGTCACGATGTTACTTTGTCGTAACGGCGTTATTGTATCGTAACTGCGTGACTTCGTCGTAACTGCGTTACTGTGTAGTAACTGTGTTACTGTGTCGTAACGGTGCTTTTGTGTCGTAACGACATTAATTTACTGTGCTGTTAAGGTGTTAGTGTTACGGTGTTACTGTGCCATAACGATGTTACTGTGTCGTAACGGTGTTACTGTGTCGTGGAAATGAAACTGTGTTGTACTTGCGGTTCTACTGTCACGTCAATGCATAACTGTATCGTAAAACTGGTTTATGTTGTTGTTGATGTGATTGTTGATATTAATGTCACAGCCCTGTGCGAGGAGTTGCCGTAAAATGTCACCTGCACGGTCAGCAGGAATTATATTTTGAGGCAAACACGCCCAAATGTCCCATATCAGTTCAAATTTAACAAGTTAGCGATCAACCGATCAGCGCTTGATCGGCGCCCGACTCGAGGAAAAATGGCGTTTACAAAGGCTCTTATGCGGGTGTTTTGGTCGGCGCTGATCAGCGCTGATTTTAGGCCATCAGCGCTGATCGGCGCCGATCAGCGCCGACGACCGCCGATGAGAATTTTGAAATTTCTGATCGGCGCTGATCGCGCTGATCAGCGCTGATCGGGCGGTGTCGCTGATCAGCGCTGATCGGGCCCGATCGGCGCTGATCAGCGCTGATCAACGCCGATCGCGCTGATCAGCGCCGATCAGCGCCGATCGGCGGTGGATCGGCGCTGATCAGCGCTGATCGGCGCCGATTACAAAAGTCAACATCTGCCCACCATGGTTTTGGTAGATGGACATCGAACTCGTATTTTGTTCGTGGATCCATTGTGTCCATTGGATCCAATGGATCCATGTGTCCATTGAACACCATTGGACATGTCCACCGGATCCATTGGATCCATTGCACACTGTTTCCATTGGATCCAATGGATCCATTTTGTCCATTGGACACAATGGATCCATTGGACACAATGGATCCATTGGACAAAATGGATCCAATGGACACAATGTTCAACGGATCCAATGGATCCAATGGACATGTTCAATGGTGTTCAATGGACACAATGGATCCATTGGATCCAATGAACACAATGGATCCACTGAACAAAAATACCAGACTGATGTCCATCTACCAAACCATGTTTGGTGATTGTGTCCATTGGATCCACTCAGATGGATCCATTGAACATCCATTGGATCCATTAAACATGTCCATTGAACATCAAAAATGGATCCAATGGATCCATTGGATCCATTGAACACCATTGGACATTTTTACCGATGGACATCATGTTCAATGGATGTCCATTGGATGTCCAATGGACGTCCATTGGACATGTCCACTGGACATGATGGATCCAATGGATCCATTGGACAAAAATCACAACTCTTGTGACACTTTTACCACTTTCTTTTCATGAAAACGGGTAACCGGATCCTCTATCATCACATGTTACTGGAAAATAAACAGTAGGTAATAGGGAGGAGAGGAGGGAATCAATTGGCTCATGTTCTCTTCTCCTCGGAGAAACCCCTCACCCTTAACGCCCCCTTCGGGGGCTTGGGTGAGGGGCATTTCTCCTACGGATACGTTCACATGAGCCTGTTTGAAGCATACTTATAGTAAGAGGAGAGAGAACTGAGCCGGTAAGATGACTCAAACCAGATTCCAGAATGAAATAGGCAGCTTGTAATTATAACCCCTCGTCCATCGTCATCTAACAAATGATGGGAAAGGCAATACGACAAATTTTCACTTATAGTTTCAATGATACGAGAAGTCTTAAAGAATTCAGAAGATTTAACACTATTTATGATGGTTTTGAGACCTTTACTACACTTATTGGAGTCCCCCAAAGCTCTCGAACTGCGTCAACTTGTTGTTGGGAAGAAAAATGAAACAACCGTTACTCGGTGTGGAAAAGGTATATTGTATACATCTAGACTGTTCAATTATTGAATTGTGTAATGTGTATGCCTGTAACTGTAAGTGCAAGTACAATACCATGCTAGTCACGTTGAGCAATGAGCAATAAGTCATCATATAATGATCGTTTCTACTGCGATGTAGACTCTCTTTCTAACCCCACGTGGGTTGAAAACCTATAGCTACACTGAACCTTCAAGGGAAGGATACAAGGTATAACAACTCATTGAGGACTTACCCGGGGTCTCGCACATTATAGTTTAGTGAATATAACGAAATCTTAGACCCCAACTAATCGTGACATGATGCGCGCGAGATCGTGACGTGACGCGTCACGTCACGATTAGTTAGGATTTTCTTCCGAACAGGGGACGCATGACGTGACGCGTGACGTGACGCGTCATGTCACGATTAGTTGGGGTCTAAAGCCTTTAGAGACTTATACTGTTATAGTATTAGTAGTGATATTAAAGTTGTAATAACTCCGAATGGAGAAAAATACTAGCGAACAGCTCAATGGCCAGAAGTTCAGAGGGCGTATCCCTCTAAATCTATGTAAGCAGCTATGCATGATCTCTGTGCTCTGTACAATGGGTGGTGATACTTCACGACTACTAGGATTGTTTCCTCATGACAGAGTGAGGACGAGGATTGTTGGTTTTTTTAAGGACTTACATTAGCCTGATGCACACAGCTTGATCTCCTGTCTTGGTTCATCAAGGGACACCATGGTGTCCTGACGTCCTGCTGTCCCTGCTTGCGTTTTACCATTGAGAGAAAAGTGACTGGGAAGGGCTTGCTCATCATCTTGTTATTGATGAACAGTGGTGCATAACCACAAGCAACCATCTCCTAGTGTCATACTACAGAATTGTACTTGCTTCACAATTCTATCCTCGCTATCTGTCACTTATTGCTAGCGAAACATATCAGGAAGCTTGGGACTGCTTTACACCTTTACATCACTTTGGATCCTGTGTCACAGTCCTTATATCTTTATATCACTCCCTTATTCTCTTAGTTAAGAGACCAAGGAATTGTGGAACTAGGTACATCAATAAGTATTTCCTTCAGCATTAGCTACCCTGATGGATAGTTCTCCTGGGAGGTAGAAGCTATAAATTACTAGTCTGTGGGCTAAAAATCCAGCAGTAGCAGTTCAGCTGCAATGTCAAGGTTCCTTCTGGTTCCTATGATGAACCTATGAAACAAAATCCATGCTCTTATGCTGCTTGATAAATTGAAAACCTTCCTTCTTGTCATATCAGGGAGGCTGTATGTTGTTTGATCAGTTTTTTAGAACTGAGTTAGATAGTAACCCTCTCGGGAGCAGAGGCTCCATATGCTGCTTGGTCAGTTTATAGAACTGAATTATAAACCTTTCTTTTTAGAAGCAGGGAGGTTTCATGTTGCTTGATCAGTTTATACTTTCATAACTGATTTATAACTCTCCCTCTCGGAAGCAAGGAGGCGCTATGCTGCTTGGTCAGAATTAGGACTGACTTGAGTAAGAAACTTTCCCTCTCAGAAGCAGGGAAGCTCTATATGCAGCTTTTCAACTTATAGAAATGAGGTGAGAACCTTTCCCTGGGACGCTTAAATTATCCTTTCCATGACTGCAGGGTATACTTCCCAATTCCCATTCACTCTACCATTATAAGAATGGTCACTAGATTTATTCAAGATTAGTGGGAGTCTTAGGACCCACAGGGACCAATCAATCCACTGCATTGGCAGCTGTACAGCCGCCAATACAGTGGATTGATGTAACTCTGTAATGCATATTACAGAGTTACGGTATGTGGGTACCTATTTTAAAATCAATTTTCACTTGAATTCCCTGTTTTCATCCGACAACATGAGTGGATGATAGAAACCCTGCCATTCAGAGTTTATTCTAAGAGATCATGTCATTGGTTATGGCAGTGTCTTGATCCAACTGACTCTTCCGATCCAACTGATTGCAAAACTTTTTCTCTTTACTAAATTTCAAAATTTCTGAGCTGATGAATTTGATATTTATTATTAAGTTACTAGTAAGCTCAATTAGCAATATAATACTCCTGAATCTCCTGTCCAAAACATGGCAGAGATCTTCTGGCCTGTTGTAGTCTATACCTACATAGGCATTTCAATGGAATGTTCAACTCAGATGGTTGTTTGTACATGGTGGTCTCATGGTTACACTTGCGATGGTGATTGGACTTCCATTGTCCATGAACAACCATGATGTCTCTTGGATCCATTTTCTAAGCATGACTGACAGAACATTGGCTTCTGGTGTGCCATTCAGTATAATTCAATTCAATTCAATTATATATAAAGAAATTACTCCTCAAGTCATGGCATTCAATCTTGCCTGTATTCTGACGAATTGAATGAACACTTCAAGACCTCAATAGGTCTGCTGGTCTGTCACATTGCTAAAGCTCTAAAGACCTCAAAGGGGTCTTACAGAGTCGACCTCAATAGGTCTGTCACTCTGACCATTGCTAGACACCATTAAGGGGTCTTACAGAGTCGTCCTCAAAAGGTCTGTCACTCTGTCACATAACTAGACACCTCAAAAGGGTCTTTCATAAGAGCCGACCTCAGTAGGTCTGTCACTCTGTCATATGATCACTCTGTCACATACATGACTGACACCTCAAAAGGGTCTATAAGAGTGAATGGTCCCAGTCCTCAATAGGTCTGTCGGCTAAAAAATGAGTGGACTTAACTCCGCCGCGGACCCGCTGCGGACCCGGTGGACCCGCTGCGGGTCCGCCGCGGACTCCACTAAAGTCCACCATAAAAATGTTTTGGTGGACTTTGGTGGATCCGCAGCGGACTTTTCAAAACTCCGCCGCGGAGTGGTGGGTCCGCTGCGGGTCCGCTCGGGCTCCGCCGCGCACTGGTGGACAGTCGACCGAAAAAGTCCACCAAAAAAGTCCACCAGTGAAAAAAGTCCGCCGTGGATTGGAGTCCACCGCGGAGTTTTTGTCCACCGGTAGACTCCCCAGGTGGACTCCACCAGCGGACTTTGGTCCACCGGTGGAGTCCACAGGTGGAGTCCACCAGCGGAGTCCACAGGTGGATTCCACCAGCGGAGTCCACAGGTGGATTCCACCAGCGGAGTCCACAGGTGGAGTCCACCAGCGGAGTCCACAGGTGGAGTCCACCAGCGGAGTCCACAAGTGGAGTCCACAGGTGGAGTCCAACTCCACCAGCGGAGTCCTCTTGCGGATAACATTTTTGGCCCGAAATTCCATGATTTTCTGGTGAAATAGCCGTCAAATCGCTCAAAATTTCCATGAATTGCGGACGTCCGCATTATGTCCGATATACCTTATCGGACATAATTATCACGGACATAAAACTTCACGGACATTAGTATTCACGCTCGATCCAGCCACTTCAACTAAGCATTGCTACTTATCAGTTTTATTGTGCGTGTTAAATTAGCAGCTCTCTTATCAGCAAACTGCAACTTGTTCGCACTCAGCTACAACCTTTACCTTTTGTACACAGCTGTGTACAATTTCATGGTGCTACAATATGGACTTTTCTTTGGAAAAACTATACAGCGTGGAAAAGGACATGGATTCCGTTTTCGGTGCTGTTTTCGGAGTCAACTGGACTGGTGTCAACAAGGCTTCGGTGATGAAATGTGACAAGACGGCTCTTACCAATCTTGTTCTATCAGCTGTGAGTGTCCTAGGAAAGAGCAAGGAAATGTTGCGATCAGCTGCTATTTGTGTTGAGAAGCTGAATCAGGAACAGATTGGAAACCAGAAGACGTTGCTGAACCTCCAGGACGAACTACTGAAGAGTAAAACAGAGCAGGTAGAGGTGGTGCAGAAAACTGTGGAGACTGAAATCCGGAGTTTCAGTGACGCTGTAAAGCAGGGATGTGAGGGGAGATTGACGTCAACTCAAGTAAAGGCTGCTGTTAAGTCTGCTAAAATGGAGGATGCCAAGAAGCGAACAGTGATGGTGTTTGGACTCGGAGAAGGCCCTGATGAACACCTCGGGGTCAAGGTAGCAGACTTGATGAGTGTGAGCTGTTCGACTTCGAATCCCTCTGTCAGAGACTGCTACCGTGTCGGAACGGTGAAGGAAGGAGCAGAGCGACCCGTTAAGGTGATTCTCGGCAGCATTGAGGCAGCGGCTACAGTATTGAGGAATGGTAAGGTGTTGCGAGAGTCGACGCGTTTCAGGAAGGTGTACGTCGCCCCCGACAGGAGCCGTGAAGAGAGACAAGAGAGGAAGAATCTTGTAGCGCAGATCAAGGAGAAAATGAGCAGTGATCCTCGACAGTATTACTTCATCAGGAACGGTGCTGTCTGCAGCAGGACGAAGGACCAGGAACCCTCCAAACTGTCAACCAACTCTTCCTCATCATCATCTGCCATGAGGTCTGCCTCGTCATCGGTCATCCCGGGGATTGCACCACCAGGCCGGACTTCAACACCTGCGCGTAGTTTGCGTCCTAATCCGCGCTGAATGAACACATACCTCACATGTGCCTTCTCAAAACTCTAAGTGTCTGCATTTTGTGTATTTATATGTTTTGAGAGTTGTTTTTGGGTATTATGTGTGGCGTAACAGCATGGCAATCCGGCCACTCGTGCTGAGGACACTTGCCTTAATTGGCATCTCTTTGTGCATGTGGTTTTTATTGATATGAATACTGTAAATATATATTATATTGTTTCAAAACCCTTATGGGTACCCCACCGTGGGTTTTCAACAAAAAAAAAGAAGCATAATTTCCTTACAAATTCTATTATTTGTGCATTTCAAGAGAGGAGGTCAGAAATTGTGCGTCTCTACCCTATAAATTTTAGGATTGTACGACGGAAGTTCGAACGACGGAAGTCAGAAACGACGGAAGTTCGAACAAAATGAGCAGTTCTGACTTCCGTCGCCAAACATGACAGAAGTTCGAACGACGGAAGTTCGAATTGCTCATTGCTCCTTATACATTTAGGTTTTACTTATAGCTACTGCTTTATCAAGGAAAGCTCATCAGCTTTTACCTTTAGCTAAAGCTTTACAAGAGAAAGCTGTCGGTGACGTTGGTTTCGTGGGAGACGTTGAGCTTGCCTTTGTAGGGTTTGTCCATTCGCCGATACTAGCACACGTCGCCTTTCTACTTGTTGAGAGTGTAGCGGAAGGAGTGGTATGGGAGGTTCTGGCGTCCACGAATGAGCCCAACAACTAGCTTTGCAGGGGGAGATGAACTGGAATTGGGGGAGATGAACAGGAAAACATTATGGGGGTCCCATTGCGTAATGACGATAGCTGATATCACAATCGCAATTTCCCTTTCAGTGCGATATGCGAGTAGACATCTCGTATGTTGCCATGTACACACAATCAGGATCATTTACATCACCTGATCAGCACAATGATTGGAATCAGAAGCTACTCGAGAAGGTACTCGCATGATGTAACGTCCCACTGGGACCATCATCTGATCCACGGCTACCCCCGGATATCATATGTGAAACAATGGTACTATGGCTAACACTAGCGCTTAAACAGATCTCTATAAGTAAAGGCAGGAAAAGCAAGTCTATAGTTCGAACTTCCGTCGCCAAACATGACGGAAGTTCGAAACGACGGAAGTTCGAATTGTTCGAACTTCCGTCGTTCGAACTTCCGTCGGATTACCAAATTTTAGGACGAAATGCCGGACTTAATTTTCACGGACCTGAAGGCTGAATATTACGGACATTAGTATCACGGACAAAATTTTAACGGACATTAATATTCACGCTGAGGTGCTCAGCGTGAATTTAATGTCCGTGATAATTATGTCCGATAAGGTAAACGGGGCTGAGTGACGTCACAGATCCGAAGGTCAATTTTTCTCTATCCTAAACCTTACCGAGACTCTTACCAAAACCCTTACCTTAATCCTGACCCTAAACCTAACAAATCCTGACCCTAATCCCGACCATAACCTTCAAAGCGCTAGATGCGCTTGATTATATTTTTCTGAGTGACGTCATATTGTCATGGAAAATGAAGGCTCTCGTTTACATGGGAGACGTATTGGCCAGAATCCCCCAGGACCCTCTCAGATTTGGGCTAATATCAACTTTTTGGTGGTAATCTAATTATCCCCCATTTGTCTTAAAAAGAGGTGTGACATGTTTATTTTTGGTCAAATCCTTAATTTCACGTTCGCACCGGACACACCCTTTTTCCAATTCCAGCTGGAAAAAGCATTGAAATTAGGGGTTTCTGGATTGCGGACGCTTGCGGACAAGGGGGAGGGAGGGGTCTGAAATGGCCAAAATTTTGCGGACGTCCTTTATGGATGGCCCCCAAGTTGATTTTGAAATATCGATCATATCTGAGAGGGTCTACTCACCCCTCCCCGCTCATTGCGACGCCCTTTATGGATGGTCCCTTTGAAATATCGACCGAATCGGAGAAAGCTATGTGTACACATGGCACTCCTTTCCAAAAACCATACAGCCCTAATGGCGGAGTCCACTGGCGGAGTCCACTGGCGGATATGATTCCACCAGTGGAGTTTACTGGTGGACTCCACCGGCGGAGTCAACTGGCGAAGTCGAGTCCACTGGCAGATTCGAGTCCACTGGCGGAGTTGAGTCCACTGGTGGTTCGAGTCCACCAGTGGACTCCACTGGTGGAGTCCGCCAGTGGACTCGACTCCGCCAGTGGACTCCGCCGGTGGAGTCCACTGACTCCGCGGCGGACTTACCTCCACAATTAATTTAGTCCACGGTGGACTTTTTTGGTGGACTTTTTCGGTGGACTGTCCACCACTCCGCGGCGGAGTTTCGAAAAGTCCGCTGCGGGTCCACCAAAGTCCACCAAAAAAATTTTATGGTGGACTTTAGTGGAGTCCGCGGCGGACCCGCAGCGGGTCCACCGGGTCCGCAGCGGGTCCGCGGCGGAGTTAAGTCCACCCATTTTTTAGCCGGTCTGTCATATGACTAGGCACTTCAAGATGGGCCTGTTATAGACCTTCTGATATTCAATCAGGTCTGTTGATGTCCTATATGCTTATAGACAAAGATCTGACCTCAACTGCTCAACTATGCTATTCACTGAATGCAACTAGACCATTGAAAGGTCTATCCAGTTTGAAACACCTGAGCCACCGCTCAGACAGATCTGAACCACTAAAGACTAATAGACACTTCCAAGGGTTCGTTTGAGAGTGCACTTCTAACTGTTGCTTTGTTGGTTACACTTGATACCTCATCACTCATGGGTGATAGGTGGGCCAACACCTCACTCATAATAACTTGCTTAAGTGAGAATCATTGTGGTGTAACTATGTAAATACTACTTAGATTTAATACTTAAATAGAGACACCCTACAAAAGATAATAGTTTGGTTGTTATTTCCATTATAGCTTTAGGGGTCTTACACCCACACTTGCTTAACAACAGGGTCAAAATAAGCAAAGGTAATAGAACTTACCATTTTCTCAGATATGGTTGATTCAGGTGAGAGATGCATCCTGTATAAACATAGCATCTTTATTTCACTATTGGACTATTGTATTCCTGAGTATTGCTTCATGGTATTTTTAATCCAATAGGTCTTATTTGGTAACAATAATTGAAACTTAAACAGAAGTTTATATTTGTTCAAAAATTGAGATTGATTTATAGTTTGCTAACTATACTAATAGGTTGCTTAACTGAGGTTTGGAAGTCTCAAGTCATCTGTTATCTGAGTATGGAATGAAATATAGAATAACCAAATACCGAAACCTTTCAGAGTTGCAACAAACACATGTACATGACAAGTGGCAACTGTTCAGATAACATCACACACTTCAACTGTTCAACTGGAGCTCCTATGTCTGAAAATCAACATATGGGATCGTTCACATATTACGTAATCAATTTTTGGGCATTTTTTACCCCCCTCCCCCCCTCCGTAATCAAACGTAATCATGGCCAAACCCCCCCCCCTCTTTTTCGGAAAATATTACGTAATCATGGCCAAACCCCCCCCCCTCAGTTTTTTTGACGTCACCAAAAAACTATATTAACTGACAAAAAATTAGAACAGTATCGTGTGTTTGAATTCAATCATCAACATCATCGACCTGAAGATGACATTCAAAGCTTCTTTTAGTTTTTCCTACGGAAATCTTGCCTACGACAACTCCTCTGACAATGAGATGGACACCTCCTCCTCTTTCTCTTCCTCCAACTCATCCTCATCTGCTCATCATCCTCCTTTACCTCCAACAGATCATCCTCCTCCTCCTCCTCTACACCTGAGGCCCCCGGTTCCACTAAAGAGCCAGAAATCAACGTCTTGGTCCCACCTCAACCTCCTTCAAAACCGATGGAACCAAAGTTCAGTATCTCTGTCCTGCTCATCTGCCACCAAAGCCGACAGAACCCAAGATTCAGATCATCCCTAGCCTCTAAGTGCCAGATCAGAGTCTGGCAACTTCACAGACAACTGCAGCTTCCTACACCTTCATCAAAAAGATTGATTCCTGGATAATGGAGCTGCGGATGTACGCCAAGACCTGCTCTGGCATCAACTCTAGAGCTCTAGGGAAAGAAAGGCCTCCGAACCTCTGATCAAGCACAGAGCAGCAAACCTTATATACAAAGGGGCACTGAAGTGGTTTGGAAGAGTTCAATGAATGGAGTACATCCCTCCTATATGGGCAGCACTATACATTCTGAACCATATTGAGTTAGAGTAGATCATGTTTAATCATACTTATGAAATTTTGACATTTTTTCTGCAAATGGTTAATTTTTGGTAATAAAAATTCGGAAATCCTTCAAATTTTCATAAAAATTTTCATAAAAATTCATAAAAATTCGAAAATCCTTTAAATTTTCATAAAAATTTTCATGAAATTTCTTCAAATTTTTATGAAAATTCTTGAAATTTTCATGAAAATTTGTGAAATTTTCTTAAAAATCCTTGAAATTTTCATGAAAATTTAGATATTTTGATTACGTAATCATTGGCCAAACCCCCCTCCCCCCTCGTTATCAAACGTAATCATTTGGAAACCCCCTCCCCCCCTCGGCTGATTACGTAATATGTGAACGATCCCTTATTAGTCTTATAAACTGTTTTTAGAAAGTTAGAATGTATATTTCCATAAAAAGAAGTCAACAAATAAAAATAAAAGTCGACAATGATGTATTGAAGATGTTAAAGAATGATTACAAAAACCGTGGTGATTGAATCCTTCGGCGGAAAAAAACTGACCTGTTCTTGGTTGTGGGAGACCCATGGTCCCCCTGTACTGTGTATTAGAGGGCTTATAGGTTAAGGTAGTATCATAGAGTAATATATAGGGCGTCTTTTAGGTTTTAGGGCAAGTATAATAGAGATAGGGCGTCTGTTAAAGCCGTAGGGTAGATATAATCTAGATAGGGCGTCTTTTAGGGTTTAGGAAATCATAGGCACTTATAGTTATACTCTTATAGATATAGAAGTGGTAGATAAGTAGGTATAGAAGCTGCAGCTGCAGATAACAGCATAGGTCCTAGGAAACTGTCATACAAAACGTCATCATTAGGTAACACGATACACCTTAGTATACGTCACATAATACAGCTGCGGTAGAACGCAGGGCAGTAAGGTAACAGTGCGTTGCGGAGTAACGCGCTGTGTCAGTCACGTGACCCAGCACTTTAACAATGCGTAATTCGCAGTAGGTGGTGGCTGTTTGAATGTTTTGTTGATACGTGGCTGATTCACGTCTTAGGAATAGGTTAGGGCCACGTATTTGTACTAGGGTTCTTAAGAGTGTCCCACCGGCTATAAGGTGGAGCTCTTGTAGTCCTATTTTATAAGTATTTGTAGGGTTCTTTAGAGTGTCCCACCGGCTATATGGTGGAGCTCTTATAGTGCTATTTTATAAAGTTATAAGTCCGTATTTACTATAGTCAAAGCCGTCCAGTCCATATTGATATGCTATAGTTTTATAAGTGTCCCGCCTTAGGCGGAACTTCAAATACTAAATAGGGAACATGATAGCTTTAATCAATAATACGTATTTATGTACGTATTTTTGTACGTATATTTGTTGTTATTATAAGTGTAATGGTAACGGATACACACGTTTTCGTTATTAATCAATGATTGATTTTGTGATTTTTCGCCCCATGATTGAAGTCGTGGTGCAAACCACGCAGTAGAACGTTGAGTATGGGCGACATTATGATTATATAGTGATTTAAGTGGTGCCGGCGCTAAGGCGAAAAGCATCCACATTTTATTTTATTGTAGTTATTGTAGGAATATTGTGAATGTGATGCGATCATTATTTTCATATTCATTTTTGTCAGAACTTCAAAACATGCAATTGCAAACTAACAACCTCAAAAAGCCACCCGGGCATTTCTACTTTTTATAACCGAGTTTCTCTTTGTTCCTTTTGGTTATTCATATTGACAAATGATGACAATTTAATTTACAGCTGCAGCACAGCACCTTCTATTGAAATTGGGAGTTGAAATGTGACGTATCGAATCGCACGACAGTCTGTATTCCCGGGTCATTAAAAGGACACGTGGCACGAACCTTAACGCAACCCTGCTGATTATTAAGTCTCATGCTTTACAATTACAATGAATTTAACCATAACGATACAATATAGACCCTGAGCTCCTGAGGGCAATGAATACGCCATATATAGAGTTTATTTTGATACGTCATAGGGATAGCATAGTGAGCGAATTTTGTTACGTCAGAACCCCTGAGCCCTACGAGCATACAGCTATAGATGAACCATACTACTTTACGACTTAAGTGATAAACCCCCTTACCCCCACTACCATTCGTCTTTCTTATGTTATCACATGTGGAGCCCTGCTGCTGGTTCTTTTTGATCGGGGGAGGCAGTCGTGCGATTTGCTGCGTTACACTTACAGAAAATCGAACTCCTTATTATTTTTTCCGGCACCTTATTTTTGCCTGTTATTATTATTTCATTAAGTGCTGTTTTATGATTTTCAAGTTGTTATACTTATAAGTAGCGTGTAACTTTAATTACAAGTTTTGACATGTTTACACTGCTTTTAGACTATAATAGTAGTATAAATATAATATAGTACGGTACTGTAATTATATTTACAATTTCATAATTTCTTATTTTGCAGCTTAAGATAAGCAGAGACGCCTGGCAGCGTTCACAGTCACAGTTCCCGGTATAAGAGTGATCAGTGTGAAGAAAAAGTCAGGTATTTAGAGAGAAGCATGCGTACGAGGGTGAGTTGAGAAGTTCGAGAGTTTTTTAAGTGGGGCCGAATTAGTTCGTTGCGGGTAGGTAAGGTATTGGGGCCGACAAGTTCGTGCGGGTTTTAAGTTATAATGTATGGGGGACGACACCTTAGTTCGTTAAGATAATGAGATAAGTGTGAGTAATGATACGCGTGATTCCTCATAATCCACCCAATTTTTGCAAAAATTCCAGCTTACCTGGAAATTTTTTATAACAATTCATTTACTGTTTCGGGGGCTGGTGCTGGGTCCCGGGAGCCCAGAAAAAAAAGTTTACCAACCTACCCCATGGGGGCGGTGGTTTTTTGGGCCACGCCCTTTTTTTATATCTATATGCTATGTCGTTTTTTCATAACTCGGCTTAGGAAAGTCGTAGAGACTTCATTTTGGGCTCAAGCGAGTCGCAATAAACGTGTTTTTATACAATTGTTGACACCAATATGCCGTAGAACCTTCAGGAAGAAGTTATGGGCCAAAACCATTTTCGGAGTAGTCCGCAAACCATTATTTGGGCTATATTGGTATCTTGGCTCAGGAGGGTCGTGGAGGCTTTATCTTGGGCTCAAACGAGTCGCGATGACCACGTTTTTATGCAATTGTTGACACCAATATGCTGTGGAGCCCTCAGGGAAGAAGTTATGGGCCAAAAACCATTTTCGGAGTAGTCCGCGAACCATAATTTGGGCTATATTGGCATCTTGGCTCAGAAAGGTCGTAGAGGCTTCATCTTGGGCGCAAACGAATCGCAATGACCACGTTTCCATACAATTGTTGACTCCAATATGCCGCAGAACTCTCAGGGAAGAAGTTATGGGCCAAAAACCATTTTTGGAGTAGTCTGCGAACCATAATTTGGGCTATATTGGTATCTTGGCTCAGAAAGGTCGTAGAGGCTTTATCTTTGGCGCGAATGAATCGAAAGGACCATGTTTTATTCGATTGTCGTCACAAATATACTCGAAAACTCTCAGAAGAGAAGTTATGGGCCAAAAACCACTTTTCAGGGTACTTGCAACCCATTCTTTGGGCTATAGTGGAATCTTGGCGGACTCAAGAAGCTTCATTTTGAACTGAAGTGAATCACAATGGCAATGTTTTTATTTGACTGCTGCCACAAATATGCTTGAAAACCCTCAGGAAAGAAGTTATGGATCAAAACCATGATTCTAGCTACCCATGACCCATTGCTCGGGATATATTGGTATTTCGACTCATGACCTCAGGCGGGCTCAGGCAGCTCCTAGAGACCCAAAACCCATGATTTTATGGAGCTTTTGTAGTTTTGTATGTAGGTAAGTAGGTATTCACTCACTGTCCTACAGCTTTGAGTCTAGGACATTATCCTACAGCTAGGACATAATCCTACAGCTTCTGACCAATCATGTTCTTGTTTGACATGGTAGAAATCCAGAACTTGGTGTACCATGATATAAGCATCTGCACTCTTTTCCCTTCACTTCAGATTCTGTTCATTCCTCAACAACTAACAAAGTTTTACACAGACATAAATTTTAGCATACTTAGGTATCTATTAATACTTTAAGCTTTTGAGCTTAAATGGTTGAAATTTGTAGTCACCTTATAATCAAGACATTTGGTGTCTCTATGAAAGAAAATAGATGCACTTGCCTGTCACTGACAAGCTGACACGTCTTGTTCATCCAGTTGCCGACACCAGCTGCTTCACAGCTGAGTCAGCAGGCCTAGCAGCACTAGGCAAATAAGCACCAACAGAATATATGAATACTTCACATCAAGAATGGGTTGCGGGTACCCTGAAAAATGGTTTGTGGCCGCTATGAAATAAAATCGCGTTTTTTTGTCTATAGGAACTGCTTGAGCCCGCCTGAGTTCATGAGTCGAAATACCAATTTAAAATCCCGAGCAATGGGATACCACTATAACCCAAAGAATGGGTTGCGAGTACTCTGAAAAATGATTTTTGGCCCATAACTTCTTCCCTGAGAGTTCTACGGCATATTGGAGTCAACAATTGTATAAAAAGACGGCTGTTGCGATTCTTTTGCGCCCAAGATGAAGCCTCTACGACCTTCCTGAGCCAAGATACCAATATAGCCCAAATAATGGCTCACGGACTACTCTGAAAATGGTTTTTGGCCCATAACTTCTTCCCTGAGGGTTCTACGGCATATTGGTGTCAACAATTGTATAAAAACGTGGTCATTGCGATTCGTTTGCGCCCAAGATGAAGCCTCTACGACCTTCCTGAGTCAAGCTACCAATATAGCCCAAATAATGGTTCATGGACTACTCCAAAAATGGTTTTTGGCCCATAACTTCTTCCCTGAGGGTTCTACGGCATATTGGTGTCAACAATTGTATAAAAACGTGGTCATTGCGATTCGTTTGAGCCCAAGATAAAGCCTCTACGACCTTCCTGAGCCAAGATACCAATATAGCCCAAATAATGGTTTGTGGACTACTCCGAAAATGGTTTTTGGCCCATAACTTCTTCCCTGAAGGTTCTACGGCATATTGGTGTCAACAATTGTATAAAAACACGTTTATTGCGATTCGTTTGAGCCCAAGATGAAGCCTCTACGACCTTCCTGAGTCAAGCTACCAATATAGCCCAAATAATGGTTTTGGGACTACCTGAAAATGGTTTTGGCCCATAACTTCTTCCCTGAGGGTTCTACGGCATATTGGTGTCAACAATTGTATAAAAAACGTGGTCATTGCAATTCGTTTGAGCCCAAGATAAAGCCTCTACGACCTTCCTGAGCCAAGATACCAATATAGCCCAAATAATGGTTTGCGGACTACTCCGAAAATGGTTTTTGGCCCATAACTTCTTCCCTGAAGGGTTCTACGGCATATTGGTGTCAACAATTGTATAAAAACACGTTTATTGCGATTCTTTTGAGCCCAAAATGAAGTCTCTACGACTTTCCTAAGCCGAGTTATGAAAAACGACATAGCATATAGATATAAAAAGGGCTTTATGTCAACGTCAGTTATGTATATTTGTGATGCGGCTATTGGGTCACGTTGAACGAGAAGGGAAATTTAAATTTTGGACCTAAGATTGGTGTTCTCCGTGAGATCGAGTCACGGGTCACCATTGACGCAGACTACCACTGTTGTTATGATGCGAAACTTGCCGGCGCAGCACGTTACAAGATCTGCCGACCTACATTTAAAGGGTACGGACATGTTATGATATTATGAAGAAGTTTTGATACGATGAAGTTTTGATACGATGAAGTTATGAAAGTTGAAGTTGAAGAAGTTACGATGAAGTTATGGGGGAGTTATGATATGATGAAGTGATGGAGATTTTGAATTAAGTCCAGGGCCTAAAAATGATGATACGGGTGAAATGGATCGGAAATGATAAGAAATAAGGAAAATTAATTTTTGTGAGACATTCTTTTCTTCCGGCAGACTCACCAGAGTAGATCCAGACCAGAATTGAGAGAGTGAAGTAAGACTGAGAGTGAAGTAGAATAGAGTGAGGTGAAGTGAAGTGAAGTGAAGTGAAGTGAAGTGAAGTGAAGTGAAGTGGAATGAAGAGAATGACTCTTGGAAGTCTGTTATGGATCAAGTAAATATGGTGTCGACACGGGTCTGTCGGATCATGATCATACTGATCATATGATCATTACAAGATTGTGTTACAGAAATTAAGGTTGCGCAACCATTTCCAATGATGAAGAAATTGAAAGAAAATTATGAACGGAAAGTCCGTTTTGAAGAAGTTTATTTGGTAAACCTATTTTATATTTGACGTTGAACGGAAATTATGAATGATAAATTATGAAATACGAGGCACGAAGCGTTGTGACGTTTTAGCTTTTTGTGTATGAAGTTTTGTGACGTTTAGTGAAGTTTTGTGACGTATTTATAGTGTAGTAGGAAGTTTTGGTACGATTTTTGAAGTTTTGTGAAGTTTTGTGACGGAGTGTGAAGTATTGTGAAATTTGCGACGTTATGGGACGAGTAAGTTTTTATTTTTGAGAATATATGCAGGCACGAGTGCGGGTAATACGGCGTTAGAGTGAAGAGATGAAATTGTTAATGTCAGAAGTGAGATGGGTTGATTGAGTGTTATAGTAGTGCGAGTAGTTGTTAAAGTGGTGAGAGAATTCGAATGAGTGAAGTGTTGAGAGAATTCAGGTGTCGTTATTTTATAAAGCTTTCGAAGGGTATCAAGCAATTTTAATTTTTAGGTTATGTTTTAGATACAAATTTTTGGCCGGCTGAGGGCCCGGCCCTCGCCTGAAGGGCCCAGAGGCCCTTATCTTTCGTCATTATAATTTATTTCAATATCGCCCGAATATTCTTTCTCATAAAAATTTGTTACATAGGGATTTTGCTAATAAAATTTGGTGATTCGAAACTTTTAACACCTCTTAAAACTTAGGAATTTGTTGGTTACCATGGTGTAAATTTGGTTGGTAAATGGTCTGCTAAATTTGTAGGGTAAATTCATTTGTCCTGGGAACCAAAGAAAATTAGTGAGGGTGATTCTCCCTCCAGTCACTAGGTAGAAGGAAAGTTGCAAAATGAAGCGGGAGAGATAAGAGCTTTAATTTTTAAAATTTTAACACCTGGCCCTACCAGAGCTCCGGTGCTGGTAGGTACGGGTGAATCGGGCATAGGAAAGGGGAAGTTATGATGAACGAAAATTCGGAAATTATGCTAGTTTAGGGGGCGACACCTGATTGAGCGTATGATAAGGTGAAGAGTGAGTGAGAAAGCATAGAATACGGATTACGGAGTGCGAAATTACGTGATGTGACGGTGCAGTGCGGTGCAGAACAGTGGCACAGGGCAGTGCAGTGCAGTGCGGAGATAGTGCGCACTAGGGGTGAAATGACGAATCCGGTGAATTAGAATAATTTAGCAATGAGTGAAATGGGAAATTGTAAAGCTGTGACAGTGTGACGTGGTGAGATACCGGGAACTGATTATGTTAGGAGTGAGTTTAAGTGACAAGTCCGGTGAGTATTGAGTGAGATATTGACAAGTGTGGTACTGCGTGATCAGAGAGAAGAAAGCCCTGAAAATTTGCAATACGGTGGCTAGACAGTGCCAGTGGATCAGGGAACAGGTACCGTATTCTGATAAAAAGAACCCTGTGTTTTGTGTATCAAAAAGTGCGAGAGAGTAGATAAGAACATGGGACGCTGCCACGGTCAGAATACGTCCAAGCTGACATAATCATAATAGTAGTTATTGGTTGATTGACAAAATCGAGCGCCGAAGGCGCGAGATTTTGTCAATCAACCAATAACGCTCTAATTTTTCACCAAAATCAAAATACGCATCGGATGGCGTCAAAAAAGTTGACACAGGCATGCAATTTCGTGCACTTCCACCCACGTGACTCTCGGAGCCAATAGCAACACGCTATCAGCCCCGCGTGACTGTGTCCCATGGCTCTTACGCAGGGCAACGTGACTGTAATGCCTAAGCGCTATTGGTTATTATGATACGCCCCGTGACTCTCATACTGATCCCTATTCCACGTGACAAGGTCACGTAAAGATGCCGTTAAATAACGGATCGATGTTTCATAATAACACGCTCTGTCGTAGAAATTAATAAATAATTGAACGGTCTACCAGAAAGAGCATTGAATTACAGTTGAGGGAAGTTGAATTGTTTCTTCTCGTTCTATCAGATTTGTAGCTCATTGATACTTATCCAGAATTCCAGAACATTTAAACTCCCAGCTTGTTTCCTCCTTCATAATCAAATCGTTAGTTTACAGTCATTGATTTATGATTTATCTCATTATTAAGCTCTAATACAGCTCAGTTATGTCTCTTGACTTTACATCATGTTTATTGCCGTTAATCCGAAGATTAGGAACCTTTACAAATTTGAACTTTAAAAAGGAATTCAATTTTTCAGTCCCCAAGTTAGGAATTAAAGAGAATTGAATTATAGATTATAATAAGAGGCTGACCACGATTCCCTCGATTTTATCTATTGCATTATGCATCCAATTAACAATTCATCACATAAGATTGATATTGAAACAATTTATTCGCAATACGTAATTCCGTCAATCCGTCATAAAAGTTGGTAATGGAACAATACAAAAAGTTAACGCCCGTCCGGCGTCCAAATAGTTTTAGTTCCTTAGTTCATAATCAAATCAGAATAATTCTCTGCTTTTTCAGGCATAGTTTCTATTTTTAATTGCACGGTGCACCCCATGAAGATGTTAAATGTTTTGAAAAGCTATGCCGTTTTGATGATTTTTTATCAAAGCGTAATAATGTGTTCCAGCCGAGGAATTTTATGTGCCTATTTTTCACACAAAGATTTTAATGAAATTATGTGAGCGATACGATTACGATGTCGACAACATACCTTAAGCTATGCTGGATATTACAATTTGTAACTCTCTGGGCGTATCATTATCACAAATGTTTTCTCATCAATCGCCGGTTGGAATGACGCCAGTATGCTATCTTAAATTGAAAAGTTGATAACACCTAACCGCAAGTTGAGCTGAACATAGTAAGTTCAGAGCAGTCTGCGTCGTTGTCTTATCTATTGGCAGTTAGAATGGCGTCGGTAAGCTATCATAGACAGTGAGTTGGTGACGTCTAACCGCATGTTATTTTCTATCAATGTATCGTAGGTTAAGTGCTGCGATGGGCCTGCTTATAACCACGTGATGCCGGTCACGTGCAAATCAGCTCACACAAGGTATGTCACGTGAGCACCACGTGGCTACCACGTGGTTGTCACGCGGTTGCCCGGGAAGAAGAGTGAAAAATTATGATAATAGTTTACCTGATAATCGTAGATTTGAATCGTATAATTAATGTATTCTAGATATCATAATGTAATGTACACTCCAAAGGTTGTGAAACTTTAAGATCACGGGCTTTGATTTATAACCGTGAATTGACGCTAATTCAATATTTCAATTATGTTTTGATTGTTTCCAAATTATAGAAATAGTAAGTAAGTAGTAAATAAGTAAGTAATTAAGTTAGTAACTAGGTAAGTAACTAAGTAATTAAGTAATTAAGTAAGTACTCACAGAAGTAGTAAGCAAGTAGAAATAGTAAGTCATTATAATAGTTTCAATTCGTCATGACAATAGTTTCAAGATTTCGTCATCAAAATTTACAACTGCACGTACACAGGCCCAACTATTTAATTTCATTTATTAAATTTCATTTATAAAATTTCATTTATTAAATTCAAAACTTTACTCTTTGTCCATTCTAATACCTAATTCCAAAATTACTGCTGTAAAGTACTAAGGTTCATTTCCTCCCATGGGTGCGAATATGCGCAGTGTCTGAGTTCCTGCTAAACTCTCAAGGGAGGAAAGGCTCTGATTATGTGTGCTAGGAAAATTATTGCTCTAATCCAGATCCTTGGTTTTACGCGCGCGCGGCGTAGCTCCTTGTGACACATCTGGTTAGAGGAAGAACATTATCCAAAATTTTTAAGTTATGTTACGGAATAAAGTTCAATAAATTGTTGAAATTACCTTACGTAAAATTTATAGTTGGATTTCAATAATTGAAAGGCAATACGCAGCTAATACGGCTAGCCAGCTATAAAAAGTTCCGTAAATTTCTCAATTTCATAATTTCTAGAAATTAGGCCAAATAAACGTACGCACAAAATTTTCTTGCGTTTGTCATACCAAAATTTTGTTCCTCAAATTTGAAAGTAAAGTTCTTATTTAAATTGACGTAATCATGAGACTATACTTACCCTTCGATGTAATTTGCTATTTAACTGCATTTATTTCTCATTATTGTTTCTATTTTCATTTTTATCTGCAAAACACAGTACAGATACGGTACTGTCTACATTGTTTAATCTATTATACACACATTCCATGTCGTTTGATTTTTAAATTGATCAAGATTGTGATCAAGGTTATGATCGATTTAAATTAAATTTTAATTGGCGACATGATGAGCATCATGCAATATTAACAATCTATTTGCAGATCACACAGTCCTGAAACAGCAGTGAAAAGATTAACTTAACTCAAAATTTCAGAAGGGCCTGAAATAACTCCATAATACAAGGATGGAGGGGCAGTTTTAATATTTTTGAAAATGATTTTCAGGGCATAGAGCACGGTTAATCCGACAATGTTTGGTTAAGATTTGACTTTTAGGTACTAAGACATATGATGCCAGTTAAGTAGTTCAGTAGTTCCGTAGTTAAGTAGTTAAATTTCTTTCTTTATCTTTTGATTAATATATGTTGATTTGTCAAAATTTGGGCATGTGTAAATTTTTGGAGTATTGGGGATGTTTCGCGGCTCAACGCGAGAGTTCTGCTGGAGACAGATAAGAGCGGAGGAATGCTACAAATTCCTAATCTCATCATTCTGTGCACCATTCTATCCAAATCCATTCCTACAATTCAACAAAGAAAATCAGAGAACAGATACTGGTTCAGTTTCAAAGATGACACTTCGAATCTCCTGTTACTCAACTATAAAAGCAGTCAAATACAGGATTACCCAACTGGATGTCTTGAATGTGCCCTAGGCACTATCATACAATGTGGACAAAAGGAAGGATAAATTCTACAGATGGCTAAACAATAAAGGACCAACCGACTGAAGTCTTGAATGTGCTCCAGAGCACTATCATATAATGTGGACGGATGAAAGGAAAGTTCTACTTCTACCTACTTTGTTAAACCGGAAGTCTTGAATGTGCATTGTCCCCAATGCACTATCCAACAATGTGGACGGAAGGAATGACAAGACCCCAAAGAAGTCACCTAGATGAAAAAGACCCTAACTGGCGTGTTTATAAACACGACAGTTTCCAAGATCTTGTAAATTCAAAATATGGGCGTGTTTAGAGTTCCCCATACAAGATCTCTAGATTCTCAAAATACATACAAAATGTGTTTCTCAACACAAATCTACATCCATGATGATCCTAAAGAAAATCTCATTCTTTTTCGCAAAATACGGGCGTGTTTAGAGTTCCCCGTGAATGAGAGAGGATCCCTCAAAGTAAAGATGCCAAGATGCCTAATTGACGAGCGTGTTTAGAGTTCCTCGTCGGCCTCTATAAAGCTATAAAGATTCACCACAACTCAGTATCCTAGAAAGAAGTCTATTTTACCACAAAGAAAAGAAAAGAGGAATTGTAGAATGGGCTGATGGAATACCGCACAGAATGATCTACCTTCAACGCTTCAACATCGTCCTAACTTCAACTTCAATATGGTCCTGCAGCCACAGACAATTGCTGTTACATTTACAAAAACTGCAGTCGTAAAAACAATAAATTGACCATAATTATGGTCAATATAATCAAAAACTTTGTAAATTTGAACTTTCGACCTCAGAATTTTGGACTAAAATTTACAGGACAGTACGTCTAAAATTGGGACATCTACGGCTTTATATGGAGTGACTCAGTCCCCTGTATTATGTTGAAGTGACTAATATCTTTATCTTATACTATCACAAACTTGATATTGAAGAAAATTGTGATATATTTTCATAATGTTCTTGAAATTGATATTATGAATTGATTATATTTTGTAATATTTGATAATTAACAATAATTAAAGCTATCAAACTCCTAAAATTTAAGTATAGAAGGGATCATTTAGGATTCTGGGACAGAATCATACAAACAGGAGGGAGATGTGGGAGACCCATGGTCCCCCTGTATGGTGTATTAGGGGGCTTATAGGATAAGGTAGTATCATAGAGTAATAGATAGGGCGTCTTTAGGCTTTAAGGCAAGTATAATAGAGATAAGATAGGGCGTCTTTTAGGTCTTAGGAAATCATAGGCACTTATAGATGTCGAAGCGGTAGATTAAGTAGGTATAGAAGCTGCAGCTGCAGATAACAGCATAGGTCTTAGGAAACTTGCATACAAACGTCATCATTTATATACGTCACATAACACAGCTGCAGTAGAACCTAGGGCAGTAAGGTAACAGTGCGTTGCGGAGTAACGCGCTGTGTCAGTCACGTGACCCAGCACTTTAACAATGCGTAACTCTCAGTAGAGGTTGGCTGGCGAAATGTTTTGTTGATACGTGGCTGATTCACGTCTTAGGAATAGGTTAGGGCCACGTATTCGTAGGTTTTCTTGAGAGTGTCCCACCGGCTATAAGGTGGAGCTCTTATAGTTATTTTATGAGTAATTGTAGGGTTCTTTAGAGTGTCCCACCGGCTATAAGGTGGAGCTCTTAAAGTCCTATTTTATAAGTTATAAGTCCATATTTGATATTCTAAGCCGTCCAGTCCATAGTTTTATAAGTGTCCCGCCTTAGGCGGAGCTTCAAATAGGTACCAAATAGGGAACAAGATAGCTTTAATCAATAATACGTATTTATGTACGTATTTTTGTATTTATATTTGTCTTTGTTGTTATTATACATGTAACGGATACACACGTCTTCGTTATTAATCAATGATTGATTTTGTGATTTTCGCCTCATGATTGAAGTCGTGGTGAAAATCACGCAGTAGCACGTTGAGTATGGGCGACATTCTGACATTATATAGTGATTTAAGTGGTGCCGGCGCTAAGGCGAAAAGCATCCACATTAATTGTATTTGTAGTTATTGTAGGAATATTGTGAATGTGATGCGATCATTATTTTCATATTCATTTTTGTGAGAACTTCAAAACATGCAATTGCAAACTAACAAACTCAAAAGCCACTCGGGCATTTCTACTTTTTATAACCGAGTTTCTCTTTGTTCCTTTTGGTTATTCATATTGACAAATGATGACAATTTAAATTACAGCTGCAGCACAGCATCTTCTATTGAAATTGGGAGTCGAAATGTGACGTAGCGAATCGCGCGACAGTCTGTATTCCCGGGTCATTAAAAAGGACACGTGGCACGAACCTCAACGCAACCCTGCTGATTACTAAGTCTCATGCTTTACAATAACAATGAATTTAACCATAACGATACAATATAGACCCTGAGCTCCTGAGGGCAATGAATACGCCATATAGAGTTTATTTTGATACGTCATAGGGATAGCATAGTGAGCGAATTTTGTTACGTCAGAACCCCTGAGCCCTACGAGCATACAGCTATAGATGAACCATACTACTTTACTCCTTAAGTGATAACCAACCTTACCCCCACTACCATTCATACTCCAGGCTTATCACCTTGGTGACAATCGAGATGTTGAGATATTCAGCGCTCGATTCTCAGACACATGATGATTCACGGAGTGCGCGGCTCCGACTAAGTAAAAAATTTAATTTTTACTTTAAATTGCCGTGGTGGTTGATCCTTCCGGATCAATTGGCTCATGTGAACGTATCCGTAGGAGAAGTTAGACTTCCTAAACCCGCATAGGTGTGTGTACGCGCCACGCGCTTCCCTACGCTGGGGAAGCGCGCGAGCCACACAGGGATATACGTGTTTAGCAAATGTTAGACATCAGACGAACCAGTTACCCTTCACTACGCGAAGTCGCGAAATTTCAGTGTCCCATCCTCGGTTGCTAAACACACACATGCATAACCTTGTTGGTTAGCGAAGCACTGCTCGTGTACGCACATCAATGTGGGCTTAGGTGTTAAGAAAACTATGTATAACTTTAGTATATAACTTAACAATATTTTTCACATTTAACTTGTTGATGTGTTCAAATTTTTCACTGAACTCTATCTAATAGGGTATTCCATTTTAATATTATTATTGATCCATTGAAATTGTTTGAAGCAATTATTGCTTCAAATAATTTCAATGGATTAATAATAATATTAAAATGGAAAAATAAATGATTTGTAGATACTGTCAGTCAATCTCCTACAGAGCCCTTTTGCCAAGGCTATGAAGGCTGTGGTCCATCCTCAGCAGCATTACAAGACTATTGAATAAGTATTTTTCTTTATAACTTGTTTGAATTAAAAAGAAATCTTTCTTCAAGACATCAATCTGCAAGACTTTTCTCCAACTCCATACTTGAACACCAACATGATTCCTTTAGGTAATGCAATGTGGAGAGCAGTAGGATCTTAATGAGTCACACCAAGATGAGTGGTGTGCAGGCATCTTCAGTCCAATACCTACCTCAGCTTTCGGGGTGTTTAAATTGCGAGAGCTTTTTATGAGGTAGGCCCCCCAGCAGTCACCCCCTGGTACCAGGGTATAGCACCGTCAAGTTCATTGACCACCTGCCTGAATGAATCTGAAACTTGCTCTTTGGTCTTTGTCTTTACTCCAAGCACCAAGAAATTAAGCAACACACTAAGTGAAGAGAAGTAGAGGACCGGTGGATGTCTCCGGGTCATTTGTGTCCTTTTACGTTGCACATTAATAAAATTAATGCGAGTGGCATGCATCCTGATCCAATACTTCATCTTGAGAGATGCTTCTCCTGAAAATCAGGGTTAAAACATGTTTGAATTAAAAAGAAATCTTTCTTCAAGACATCAATCTGCAAGACTTTTCTCCAACTCCATACTTGAACACCAACATGATTCCTTAAGGTAATGCAATGTGGAGAGCAGTAGGATCTTAATGAGTCACACCAAGATGAGTGGTGTGCAGGCATCTTCAGTCCAATACCTACCTCAGCTTTCGGGGTGTTTAAATTGCGAGAGCTTTTTATGAGGTAGGCCCCCAGCAGTCACCCCCTGGTACCAGGGTATAGCACCGTCAAGTGCAGTGACCACCTGCCTGAATGAATCTGAAACGTGCTCTATGGTCTTTGTCTTTACTCCAAGCACCAAGAAATTAAGCAACACACTAAGTGAAGAGAAGTAGAGGACCGGTGGATGGATCCGGGTCATTTGTGTCCTTTTACGTTGCACGTTAATAAAATTAATGCGAGTGGCATGCATCCTGATCCAATACTTCATCTTGAGAGATGCTTCTCCTGAAAATCAGGGTTAAAACATGTTTGAATTAAAAAGAAATCTTTCTTCAAGACATCAATCTGCAAGACTTTTCTCCAACTCCATACTTGAACACCAACATGATTCCTTTAGATAATGCAATGTGGAGAGCAGTAGGATCTTAATGAGTCACACCAAGATGAGTGGTGTGCAGGCATCTTCAGTCCAATACCTACCTCAGCTTTCGGGGTGTTTAAATTGCGAGAGCTTTTTATTAGGTAGGCCCCCCAGCAGTCACCCCCTGGTACATATCTACAGTTGTTCTTGAGAAAATAGAGGGTGATACCTATTTACATAGCAAGACAAAGTTCAACCAATATCTGAGTAATAACTTAGTAATAAATAATCTATTTGAAGCAAAGAAAAAGAAGATTTATTCAGGATAGTTTATTGAGGTTTTAAAAAACAATTAGTTTTTAACTTTTATATTGTCATCATTATTTAGTTAGTGTATTGTTGTTGGCAAAATAATAGCAAAGGAACATAGCGAAAATTAGTATCCATTAGTTACCATTTAGTATCCGTGGTAACTGGGTGGATACTATGGTGGATACTAAATGTCAGATTTAGTATCCACGGATACTAATGGATACAGTAGTCTATTTTTTAATAAATAGTATCCACCGTGGATACTAAATTAGTATCCACTAGTTAAGTTTAATTGTTAAATTGGGAAATTATAGGAAAGGAAAGGAATTATTTTGTTTTGTATTTTAAATGTATTGTAATGTTGATAAAAAATAAATTTCTTTCTCTAAAAAAAAATTTCTTTCTCATTAGTTACCATCAGTTACCATTTAGTATCCACCCAGTTTCCATGGATACTAAAAATTTTGCCTTGTTGTTATATTTCTATTTCTATTTCTATCAAATGGTGAGACATTTTCAGTTTAATTATTCACATGTTCTTAATTTATTCACATGTTTTTAATTTATTCAATTGTATTTTTACTGGATGTGTTTTCAATAATGATGTTAAATCATCACCCATGTTTAAAGGTGTGTAAAGAATGTAAACAAACATGTAAACAAACATGTAAACAAACATGTAAACAAACATGTAAACAAACATGATTGATATATTGTCTTTGCGAGCAGTAATGGGTAAATACTCTTCGATTCTAAATTAATTTCCATTCTAGTCTATCTGCATTTTCAAATCATAGAGTAAATTTTCTTCAAGTAAACAAAGTTTTAAGTAAACAAAGTTTTTTTTTTATTGATCTCCACAATTTACAATCAAACAACACACAAAAGAAGGATGAAGATATAATGCTACCAAATTTCACCAATTATATTAGTATCTTAGGTAGATAATTTATTTCGGATACACTAAATATTGTTATTAAGATTCTCGTTTTGAATTCCTTAGATAGGTACAGACAATCAAATAATTTAAGAATGGTTCATGATAGTACGATTTGTAGCCTATAATAATTATAAGTCATATCATTTTTAATAAGTATTATTTAATTCATGTCTGGATGTATATTGTATTATCTGTATTGTGTCAATAGGTACCATTATAGTTCATCAGACCAATTAAGGCCTATTTAAATGAAGCACACTTGACATGTTAGTGGCGAAATGCCATGGTTTAGAAAACTCTACGGCCTGGTCTGCTACACAAAGGAGAGTGATATCAGACCCCTTTGCAAAGCACGTACTTCATGACATGGCAGTAAAGCACGCATCTTGGGGCACACCAAGCGTATAGAGAGGTCTACTTAATGTCATTTACATGAAGTTATTAACAAGGCTTTTTTAAAAACTGGTCCAATAAAATTGACTATTATTCATGGTTGTGTTGACCAATTTTGTTTCAGAGGACCATTTGACCAGTGTAGCAGTATTTGTGGCTGGAGAAAGGACACTGTTGCTATATGCTTAAGAGTGCCCCTGGGGACCACCTGCCACACCGATCAGGGCCCATTTTTATATCTTTATTCAGTAATAACTTTATCTTCATAAGAGTGCATTTAAATTTAATAGACATCATAGTCTATAGTACAGAAATAGAGCCTTATCACATACAACTCATCAAGTACGACTTTCATGTACTGCTCACATAATTCACAACTCTCATTACAACATGAAAGTTGTTGCACATCTTGATTTCCAAGTGTGCAACATTGTCCAATGAAAATGTGCTATACCTGTATACCTTCTTGCTTTTATAGCACGTGCCCACTGGGCAATGTTTAGTTGGTTTGAGTTTTGTCTTTTCTTTCAAACTATAACAACAGCATACTTCAATATGCAGTGTATTTTAATAACGAATATTCGAGAGTAGTTAACGTGCAAGTCTATGTAAAATAGAAAATTCTTTATCACTTGATTATAAACCCTTTTCAAAATTTTAAATCCATAACAAATTGATTTCTCTGTGTAATGGTTGACCTACCGAACCTCCCTTTCCAGGTTATTTTCAAAATTTGGATTAAAAATGGGATGAACATTGGTCAGAGGCTATGTTATCAGTAGGAATTTTCAGACAGTGCTCAGCCGGGACTGCACACCCCGTGCACGGCATCAGTTACCCGCCTGCTCACACAGCACCAAAGAGCAGCATGGCATGAGCAGATCATGAGTGATCAAGAGGGGGGACGGGCAAGTGAAACCGGCACAAAGCAACAAATGTGGGTGCCTAGACCTAAGGGTACTTTAAATTATTGACAAAATTTTCTCGAGACTGGGTTGAATATTCGAGTTGATATCATGTCAAAAATGTTATATTATATTATATTATATTGTATATGTATTTAGAATGCTTGAAAATGTAATAATATTCGTTTCAATAGCATGGTGCTTATTTATGATAACGACTGATGAGTGTTTATTAATAACAAAAGAATTCTGATTGAGGTTTTTGGGCCTGTTGGAGTAGAAGAAAACCATGTTAGCTCCTGATGATGACCTTGAGTTACTGAACAATGAAGGACAGGCAGCTGATGAAAGCAAGTTTGCATCTTTTTTCCTAGGACCAACATACAGACTTCTGAAAAAGCTTTTATGGACATTGGGGGTTGTTGTCATATGCCTTTGTGTATCTGCTTTGATATTCACATATACTGAAAGAAAATGGGATATTCTTAACTCCCAGATAGGTGAAGGGGAATGGGATAGAGCTTACATTTCCACACAGAAATTTAAAGACTTAAAACGAATTTATGACTCTATAGATGAATCAGTTAATGGTAACCTGTCAGAAAAAGCTGCTTTCAGATTTCTTTTGACAAATATGTGCTATCTCAAAAGAGATGCACATGATTTTATGTGGCATTTTGGTGGCGCTCTTGATTTTGTTATATCTCTCCTCACTACTGCTGGTTGGGGAGTTGTTATCCCTTCATCAGCAGCTGGGAAATTCCTTGCTGTGATTTACTTCTTTGGTGGAATTCCTTTAATGCTTGCATTCCTTTATTCCCTTTTGAACATTGTCAATACTCTTTTTACATTTCTGAGGACCAAAATAAGTGAAAGAGTTAAGAATTATGAATCAGATCCTGATAGATGGGCCTTGTATTCGGTATGTGGAATCTTATGTGGAATGCTAGTGTCAATTATTATGTTGTGTTCTGGGATATCTATGAGGAGAGAACACAAATGGGACATTTCTGGAGCTGATTATGTTCCAGGGTGGGCTGATGGGGGGCAACAAAACTGGATTTTTTGGGATGCTTTTTATTATCAAGTGATATCTTTGTGTACAGTTGGATTTGGAGATTTTCATCATAGAGCATATGACCTGACCTTTGGAGCATGTCAGTTTTTCTTTGTCTTTATACCCATTTGTTTGTTTTTAGTACTGGTTAAAACAATTTTAAGCCAATTCAAGCACAGGGCTGCCACATCATCCCGCTCTGGCCAGGGTGGTAACCCTACGCAGTAATAAAAAAGACTGGCCAGGGTAGATATTAGACAAACAAGTGTCACAGGGTGATAAACTATATAATATTAAATCATGATAATTGAGAGCAAATTTGAAACACCAAGATCTCAAGAACAGGAAATGGTAGAGTCATGATCAAGGTCAAGTTAATGTAAGGTAGGAAAGTGTTATAGGCCATAAGAGAAGTTCTGGTGAAGTCATTATCACGTATCTATGACATCATCAACTTAGCAAAATTTTCTTGCATTTTTTGCAAAAATAGGTCATCTTTGTGTGCATTTTTCACCAAAAATGTTGAAAAAATGTTTGGTTGCATATTTAAAGGCAAACTGATCATTACAAAAATTTTTGAGATAATTATGCCAAAGCAAGCCCGACACTATATAAATACTAATGTATCAAAGTCCGGGCATTATATATGATTCACAGCGCTCAGTATAGGAAGCTGAAATATCACTGCTTACGTATTATGTGGGAATCCATGGGATATCACAATACAAACTACTGTAAATAGGGCCGCATTCCAGTGCCTGTAGCTGGTGCATGTTAAGTCGTAATTGATTTCTGATGATGCAATACATTAATTCAATCCCTTATCCAAACAAATTTTTAGATCAATAAACATAAATATTACCATTTCTAATTGCTATCATTTTTTCAATACTTATTAAGCTGACATTTAATAGCTAAATTATTTTCACCTGTAATTTCAAGCTATAAACTCCCACCTGCTACATCACAACATATTCTTAAATGAGCCATTTTCAGCAATTCTGTCCAGATTTGCAAACTAAAAATATGTGGAATCTTTATAGTTCATATGAACGATGTTAATCCAAGCATTCGTAGAAAAATTGAAATGTTCAGTTGGCCTTTTAAAGAGCTTTTAGAAAATCATATGGGTCATTGGGCTATCTCAATCTTTCATCAAGATATATGTGTGTGGGTAAGTAACGTGGCAAGATCATGGGTTCAAACTGCCTTTAGGCTAGTTGTGTGGGTTCAAGTTACATAATATATTTGTCAAGATATCACCACCAAAACCGTTGGACAGTTGGTCTAGTAACCCCCCTCGGGTTTGGATGCGACTACAGAGCCTGAAAAGAGGCAAAATGGACTGACCACATCCAAACTTGCAGAGGCTGGGGTTACTAGACCTACTGTCCAATGGTTTTGGTGGTTTTGAATAATGTTAGTCATATGTAATTGTCCTAATATTATTGATCTTGGTGTATTAATGCATAGGTATATAGATAACTCAATTGACAGAATAAATAAATAACGGCAGAAAAAATTTGTGCTTTTGATAGAATCTATGTATAAAGTTGACATGCAACCAGGAAATATGCACATCTTTTTTGAGCCATCTTATAATCAATCCATCTGCATAATGCATATGTATGTGTTAAATTTGTTTATCAGTTAACCTATTGCTTATACCTACTAAGAGTTAATCAAATGATGAAACACAACATTCATGGCACAAAAAATCTTAATCCTGGCCATCGTAGATACATGCAAAAAGCTTTTCAAAGTATGCAGTTTTAAGATTTTTATACAATCAAATTTGAGCAGGTAGACGTATGTCCAATGATGCCCCCTAAGGGGAGGAAATGACGAAGTGATCTGCAGCCAAGACAGCTCGAATCAAGGATTACTCATCTCTCAGTTCTACTGTTGGTTGTCTTTGAATTTGGTTCTAGTTTGTGGATATATTTAGCATGGGTTCTTTCTTTGAATCAATTCAAACTGAGATAGCTCTTTCTTCAAATCACATTGAAAAAATTATCGGACTGTTTAAGAACAAAAATGTGAATGTTGCACAGCCATGTTAGATAAGGACGAAATGGCAAATTTAATATTAGAATCCATGAAAGGACAGAGTGTTGTGTAGAGATATTGAAAAAGCTTCGTGAATCAAATCAGAAGTAAGGCTGCTGGAAACAAAATCATCCAGTTACAAGAGGAGTTATTGTCCACTAAAACAGACCAGATCAATAAGTTCCACATGGTTGATAAGTCAAAAACACTATCAAAACAGAGATGAAGAGCTACAGTGATGCAGTGAAGAAAGATGCTGGGCAGACATTAACCATTAGGAACATAAAAACAGCTGTAAAAGATATTGTCAAGAAAGGGTCTGAGGAGAGGGACAAAAACTTGATACTGTTTGGTGTTCCTGAGGAAGAAGGTGAAGATGTGAAGGATAAGGTTAATAAAATATTCAGTAGTATAGATGTCAAGCCCAGGTTTGATGCTGCTCGTTTTGGTAGAGTTGAAGGAAGAGACCAATACTGAAACTGTATTTGAGGTTATAGAACTGTTTTCATCAGCCTGGACAAAAGCCCAGAAGAACGTGCTGAGAGGAGGAAGTTGGTGGAGGAGTTGAAGAAGAAGATTGCTGAACACCCAAGGAAGAAATTCGTTATAAGACGGGGTGAAATTTGTTGTGCAGAGGAAAATGAAGTAGTGTCAGCTGAGCAGGGGAAACCAAACAAACAGGCAGCAGGGACAGAAGTGAAACCCCAGTGGAGGCCCCCTCACTTCAAGAAACCACCTGCTAGAAAGCCTCTTGAATCTGAGTCTTCAATAGAAAGTTCGGACAATTGAAAGTTTATTTATTTATTTTTATCTTAAAGGTTTTTATCTAAAGCTTTTAAAATGGAATCAGTAAAAATGTTACCTGATGATGTCAATTCATGAGTGATCAGCATGAAAGACATACTTCCCATGAACTATTTGGCTGTGTTTTGAGGATGAGTGTTTGAGCACTGAAGGGTATCCTTTTGACTAGATTTCTTTAAGTGTTTTCATCACCGCACGTTTAGGCGGAGCCTTCGATCAAGGCATTTAGAGTAATATATATATATATATAAGATTTTTCCAACTCCCTAGACAAAAAGCATAAAATTACTTGAGTTCTATCTTTATTTTAGAAAGGAATGTGCATGTTTTTACAATAAATTTGTGCATTATTTTGTGTTTTTCCATATCAAGGGATTCTTGTCAGTAGCTGCCAAAATGCATGTTTTAAGCTTTGAAATGAAAATCATGCATGTTTTAATTATGCATGTTTCAACCTCATTTGTATTAACAAAAAAATAAAATAGTAATTTGTATTCATAGTAATTACTAATGTAACACAATTTCGCTTTTAAGCATATAAAACTGCATATATTTAATCTTCATCTCTGTAACTGCATAAAATTTATTAATAGTAAGTTAGAATTATGCTGAAAAAAGAAATTAGAGTTATAATCCTTATTGAGGCGACAAACTTGTTTATTGAAAACCTCTGGCTTCTGGGGCTGCCGCCCCATTCCCCTGCCTACAGAATTTCCTTGCTGTTGACATTTTGCATTTCAAATACTTGGCATTTCAAATGCTTTTACAGAATTAGACTGAAATAAGATTTAAATCTTGAAATCATATCGAGCCAACACTTCAATTTAATTAAAACTTTCGGCTTTGGGGGCTGCTGCCCCCAAAACCCCCACTATGCCCTACTCTATTTCATTCTCATTTCTGTAGATATTTTGCGTTTCGAATTTATCTTAATCTTTGAGATATCTATTAAATCAGAACATCTGTCACAATTTCGATTCCATTAGTCTGTACAGCAAAAATATCCACCATGTTTGCCAAGTTAGGCACATAATCAACCTCATAAAATCCTATTGAGATGACAATCTTATTTATATTAAACGTCTGGCTTCTGGGGGCAGCCCCCAGACCCCTGATTCACTTGTTAGAAATCAACTCAAATTTACCGGGAGCCTTTATTAAGCTTTTGATGCCGCTGAGGGGAAATTTTTAAATTTGATGTTGTGAACCTCTGAATAATTATTGTTGTTTATGAAATCAGAAATTGCCTGAGCAAAAACATGCAGTTTTGGGTTTTCAAACTCAGGATATATGCAAAAAAATATTTCTACAAAGTATGCTGACAACATGTTTGATTCAATTTCAAATCTTATTTTCAGGCCTTTTTTATTGAGCTTGATGTTGACCATTGAATTAAATGATTATAATCATTACAATTATTGATGTTATTCCAATGTAAATATACCTTCTGCTCTACTTTTCAGGTGCAATGTCAACTTATCAGATTTATTTGAATTATAATTTATGGCAGAGATCAGAATGAGGAAGCTGTAAATAGGAGAAAATTGATCTTTTATAACTTTTTCTGTACTATAACCCTTCTGAACTGTAAAAATATATTCCCATTGATTACTGCATAACTGTGTGATTTAGTCAGGCTAGGCTCAATGGGCAAAGCCCAGCTACAAGAGAATGCTTGGAACATTATTTAGCTATGTAGAAATTCAAATAGAATTATAAACTGTATAATGTATATATATACTTGCTTTTCCATTATTTTAAAGATGAGGATTGAGAATAATTAGGCGTGGAATTTCTGGACTGTAGTATTATAATATCGTTGCTTTGTGAGTCATGGAATATTTATCGATATTTCAAATCGATATTATGGAAATGATGCTGGTTCAACATTTGGTTCAATGGGTAAAGCCTAGTTCCAGGATACTGCCTGGTACAGCAGAGGAGGAACTCGTTATTTTGGTAATATTTTTAGGTTTTATCTTCTTGGTGAGATAATTCGTGGGACTTTGTTAAAACTTTAATCAGTTAAGTTTGATGATAAGCTTCTAATATTATGGAGTGTTGTGGGAAGTGGTTGGTCGCTATGATGATTTCTTCCAGTTTGATCTTAAAGTCTTGGAAATGGTGGATCCTTTGTGCAGCAGAGGCTGAGCAGATGAGTTGGGGGAGGCATGCAATCTAATTTTTGGTCAGACAAGCTGACTGCCCTACAGGGTGGGAAAGAGAGGAGAGGAGAAGAAGATCAGGAGAGGATATCTAGCTGGATGGAGATAAGCAGGAGAAATAGGTCAATCCTGCATTTTTAGCTAACTAGCTAGTCAGATATGCAGGTTTTAGTCCATGTTGAGAGGTTAATTGCACATCAATAGACTCTTGAGCTATTCCCACATGGTAAAGTAGTGGATAATCCAGTAATACCTCGAGCAACACCTGCATTTTTCAGGATGGGAGGGGGTCATTAGTTGGGTAAGAAGATTCCTGAGTCCATAGTCTTGAAAGTGGATGAGATCCTAGGGAGGAATGGGTTCCACTGGATTTAACTGCACTTTGGAGCACTGTCTGTTCATGGAGGGTTTTCTAATTTCTAGTAGTGATGGCCGCTTGTTCTTTAAGGTGAAGGTGGGAGCTGGAGGGAAGGGACTTGAGGATGTGAATGTTGCTGACTCCTTCTGATATAATTATCAATAACACACTCTAGTTTATTATCTAATTTTGTAATCATTGTACTTCTTATATTATTCATATAATCAAATATTACAAAAACATGATTGGTATTCAATTAGGCAGTTTAAAACTACTAATGCTCTTAATTTGAGGAAAAATATATGATATATCTATGGTGGTGAATGGTCTTGATGATTATATCTCCGAGAAGTGTAACCAGTGTGTCAAAACAGTTCCCATTTGCTCAAAACCAGGCTGCAGTTATATCATTGATGGGTGTTCATTCCTTACACACATCATCAAAAAAACGAGTTGGATATTTGGTGGTCAGTGGAAAGAAATTAAAGATACTGTAGAAAAGTTTGTTATTTCCCTTTTAGGTGAAGGTTGTGATGCTATATTTGTGATGCCACACTGGCCAGACGCTTTGAATCCAACAGAGCTTAAAAACATCAAAATGGGACTTGACTTTGTGTCAATGAATCAAAAGTTGCCTGCAGTTGACTTTTATCAGCATCCTCCATGTGCATATTTCTTTGTTTCACATGTGCTAAAATCTTGCAGAGTTGAAGTCATCTGTACATTGAGTGACTTCGAATTTGAAGTTGCTGCTTGGGCTAAACAGAAAAATTGCACAGGTATCATATCAGATAATAATGAATTTATTGCTTTAAATGGTGTTCCATATTTTAGACTCAGTACCCTGGATACTGCAAATCATACAATTGAGACTGTGGACAGATCTGTCTTGATGAAAAATCTTGGTCTCAAAGTTGAGAATGTATCCTTGTTGTCATGTTTGATGGGAAATGCATTGGTTCCACCCGAAATGCTGAAGACATTTCACAAGAAACTTCAATCTGGAATGCAGTTGTCTGGGAGGAATGCAATACTTGACATCATGCCTCGACTATGTATGTATGCTCGGCCACAGACTATCCAGTATAACATGCTTGCCAGAACAGCTCTTTCAGATGAGTCAAAAAGAGACTTTCTTGAAGCAGTCATGGGTAGGTACCAATTGTCATCGGTTTCAGAAGATTGGAAGCCATATCAACCAGTTGATGAAAGTCTTGCGACTTATAACAACTTACAGGTAGCTCTGATAAAATGTTATAAAGTTTTGCCTAATAAGCATAACAAAAATCCATTCTTGTATATCTTTCTATCAACTGATAGTTTCATGATAATGAAATACAAATTATTTCAGATCTTATACATGTTGCACATTGTAAATTTTAGTTTTATTCCCTCTTGTCAATTTCTCATGTATCCTATCATAACTGCAGTATTTGTATTAAAAATGCATGGTCCTTCTAATTCTATCACTTCACTCAGCTCATTTTACGTGATGATGGGGCAAATAAGATAGTAATGTAGTAATAGACAACATAAATGAATTCTTTTGATCCTTGAATGTTAATTATAATTTCGTAAGTGCTCATGAATTATGTTTGTCTGTGATTCCACACACAATTAAATTTGAGCTTACCAAGAAATTAAAAACGAAGGCTAAGAGGTGCATAGTGGTGCTGTTCCTGTGGAAATTTTTTTTGTGCACATGCAGATTATTTTCAGTTCTTTGGGAGTCCTTTCTATTATTACGCTACTACTGTTAAATGCTTTTTTTATCAGAAATAGGACGGGTTAAATGCTGTGCTATAGTTTTTGAAAATGTTACGCTAACTTAACTTCAAATTAAAGATCTCAAGATGAAGAGCGGACATAACTTGAATAACTGAGGATATTACAGATGGATTGTTTTAACATGAAACTGTGGGGTAACTCAATGATCTTCCAATGTCAACCTGGGGCACAACCTGCCTGGACACATTTATGGCACAGTGCACACTTTGGGCACCCTTTGCACATCTCAGGCACATCTCCGCACATTTTTGTTGAGGATTTTCGACTCTTTCCTGAAATTGTACCATTTTAGTTGTGGATTTTTGGCCTTATTTTGTAATGGTACCCTGTATCTACAAATTTAAACCCCCAAAAACCCCAAAGTGGATTTAAAAAAGCCGAATAGGGGTTAAGAATTTCAGGGTTTTTTGGTGATGCCAAAAAGATATCGTTCAGTTCTTCTAGCTTTCTAGGCTTACTAAGATTCTCACTCAAATATTTATTAGATATACTGTATACACGTTATACATGTTAATTTCCAATTTATTCCTATAACAACTTTCTGTTAACTCCTAACTTATTAATTAAGTTTGCCCGGTATATAGGAAATAAAATATATATACTTATAACTTATTACCTACTTAGTGATTTCATGATATTATTAATGCTTTAATGGGGTACATCATCTGAATCATCATCAAACACTGTTTCTTATATTTCAGATTCATGAAGAAGCTGTACATAGGCAGATAAGCTCTGATGTCATTCCTTTCCTCCATGGGGTATTAACAAATTATTCATATGAACAGGGTGTCACACTTGAAGACAAACCACTAACTTGTGCATTTGAATTATACAGACCATTACGAAAAGTTTGCTATGGTATCATATTGGGTCAAGGCGCTTCAGTTTCTGAAAAATGTATTTCAGACAGACAAAAAATTGACATTGTCAAATGTGAAGAAGTGAAAATCAAAGAGGACATCATTAAACTAGAAAACCTGAGCAAAAGTGAGGACTGGGGACTCCGTTGGTCTGTTTTTGTCAAGTGCGCCAATGTAACTTTCAATGAAAATGTTGCAAGAGAGTTGCCTATTCAGTTTCTTGGACTATGTTCGATTCTTAATTATTGGTGGCACAGTCCACTGATCCATCTTGTTCAATGGGAACTTAATGCCTTTCTTGCCCAGGCCGTTTCCCAATATGCAGAAGATGTTTCATCTCTGAAACGGGTTCTTGTTACAGTTGTCAATTCAAATGCTATAACTCTAGCATCAATGTTAGCTCGAGGTGCTGAAACCCTCTTGCAAATAGCTTCTATTGCATCATTACCCTTAGAACCCTTCTTCCCAAATAATTATTTTGATGGTAAACTCTTTAGTTTCTATTACTACTTATCTGACAGAGGTGCAACTATAGAGAAGCTATGTGATGATATACCTGAAAGAATTGAAATGTTCAAATTTCTGATGATGGTCATCCAGTCAGACAGATTAGTCATCGAGGACAAGGATGAAATTGTTGAGAAAAATTCTGAAAAAAGAAGCCCTGAAACAAAACTTCTTTCCATAGTTCCTGAATATGAAGCAATAAGTGATGAAGAAGATAATGATTTTGAACCAGTAAGTGATGATGAAATACCAGGTGATGAAGAAAATTCCACTGGGGACATAAAAGAAGACAATGGAGGTAAGCTTCCTGATATAAATTCCGCACAAGTTGATGCTGATCCCAAAGTTGTCCAAAAGCAAAGTGCTGAAGATTCAACTTCACCAGTCATGGCTTCTAACTTAAGTAAGGCTCCCACAATCAATACTGAGCATATTTGCAAGCCAGATCAGCCAAATCTACTTGAAAGGAAGGATTCCACTGGCAGCACAATTGAAGACTTGATGCAATTACAAATGGTTAGTCCTGTGTCTGATCCTCATCTAAGATTCCCAAGTTTTCCAGAGCCTCCCAAAAATCCTCTACCTCTTATTGCAGTTCAAAAAGAATCATCTTCTGACTTGTCATCCCCTTCTGTAAAATGTTTATTTCCAATCAAAGGGACTGATGTGCCAAAAGTCACTGATAATAGTTCAAAAACAAAAACGACTGATATTGTCACTCCTAAATCTTGTAATACAGTTCAAGCAATCTGTAATGAACATGCAAAATTGAATGGTAACAATCAGAGTAGAATTCCAGAGCCACTTCCCCCTGGATTGGAAACGGTCCAACCAGCCCACAATAGTCCCGAAACTGATAGCAACACCCCAGAGGAAGTGGAAGCATCAGATGCAAAGCCCACAATACCTTTACCACCACTCCCCACTCCAGTGTCTTCCCAAGAAGCATTCCCCTCATTTCCTCAAATGGACAGCAAGAATGAGCTACCAATACAGCAGCCTTACTACCCTAACAGGAGGTACTCCAATAAAGAGAATCATGGACAGAGTGGTAGAGGGAGGGGGTGGTTTAGGAATATGCCACGAGGCAGAAGTATCCCACATGGCCCCCACCCAATCCCCCCTACATTCAACCCATGCATGAGGTTTCCTCCACCCATGCCATGGCACCCTGTCAAAAGACACAGGAGCAGTGAGGGAAGTTGACCTTGTTTATTAAAATTCTATATAATATGCCCATGTGACCAATGTGCGTATCAATTGATTATTCAGTTACTCATTAACTAATAAGTAACTCTTCTCAAAGGCATATAATTTTATATATAAGTCATGTAACTTGAGCTATTATAGTAAACATGAAGTTCGTTTATTTCAATATATGATCGTTATATTCAAATAATTTTTTATCATAATTGAATCGTGAAAATGATCCACAGAAATTACTATAGTCAGAAGGTCTGTGTCTGTTGGTAATCAGATAAATTAAACGATTATTACAGTACCTATATGGGTATTTGTTGCTTCTAATAAGGAATATTTCATGGTAAAAGTCCTTATTAATCATTGAATAATTTTGTTTGTTTTTCACGCCAAAAGATAACAGCTGTTTTATCTTCCATATTTTGTATATGTTATATTTTTGTTTCAAATATGAAGCATGCTTGAACAACTTTCTCTGTTGTATGTTTTAATAATTGATAGTTTATTGTATAATGTATAACTTATTATCATTTATTTTTAAATAATTGTTTTACTATATAGAAAGTTAAAAGTCTGTCACAATGTGTCGACCATCCATAAAGTTATGATGACAAAATTACAAATTTAGGCTCTCATCAATTCTCAGTTTCCCATACTTAAATATCATTGTAACACAACTGCTTAATAATTATAAAAACTTTACATAGTACTTAAGATTTTGAAACTCATTTCAAGCAACTATTATGGATAGATCTGTACAAAACGTAGCACTGATAATTTATAGCAATTTACGATTTTCTTCATGCTTTCTCGTGTGCTTGAATTTACTTGTTTGAAGTTAAAATTATATATGATTTCTTAGTTACCTAACTAGCTAGTTGGGTAAGTACTTAGTTGGTCGTATTTCAATTATGAAAACAAAATAGATACCCAGTCAAAACGGTTTATTAGTTTATCAATCTTGTGATACAATACCTACAATCCTGACTAATTCTAGAATAATCATGGTACGTATATGATACTTTTCTATTAAAAGCCATTCCAAAGTAACAAAGCAGAATGGCGAAGGCTAAAAATAAAAAACGTAAATTGACGGCCAAATCCAATGAAGAATCGGGGATTAAGAATGCAAAAACCGATGTCACTAAGTCTGTAAAAAGTGACTCTCAACAAAAATATTTCAATTCATTGCTCAAGTGCACTGCAGAGTTTGAGGCTTTAGTGGCCGAACACCCAGACACCCATGTACTGATTGAAAGAGATGAGCTAAGAATTGGAGCTCATGTGTCAACTGCTGGCGGTATACACAATGCTCTTACCAACGCTTACAAGATTGGAGCTACTTCATTAGCTTTCTTCCTTACTCAGCCCAGAAAGTGGACTCTTCATAAAGGTTAAACGATATTTCACAATATAAATAACTGTACAGATCACCCAGATCAGTTTGGTTTGTGTTTTATTTAGAGTTGAGTTACCCACAATTTCTGAAAGGGCATTATGAAATCGACTTTTTATTGTTACCTTCTTCAGAATTCACTGAAGAGCAAGTGTCCCTATTCAATGCCGGTGTTGATATCCTTGGTTACCATCGCAGGAACATGGTGCCCCATGGTAACTACTTAGTCAACCTGGGTGCAGCTGACCCTGCAGTCGCTGCTAAGAGTTACTCCGCCTTCCTCACTGAAATGAAGCTTTGTGAACAACTACAAATACCGTGGGTAAGTGAGAAAGTTAGGAATTTGAGGTATACCTATGGCATACGATGAAGAATAATACTACTGTTACATCTTAACGGCTGTGTATGAATGTAATATATAACCGTGTCTTGAACACGTCGATTAAGTAAGATCTAAAGAATGGTACCTATTTCAGCTGAACATTCACCCTGGCAGTGCTACGCACGGGTCTGACAGGCAAGAGTGTCTGAGGCAAATAGGGCAATATATCAACAGAGCACATGCAGCTACAGCGAGTGTGACAGTGCTGCTTGAAAACATGTGTAAACAGGTATAGTTCATTTGTTCTTTTCATTCTATGTGTTTCTGACACCACTACGTGTCTTTGAAGCCAGTACGTTACACAGCGTGACTTTGATACCATTATTTGGGACAACGTGTCTTTGATAGACAGAAGTACGTCAGACTACGTGTCTCTGACACCAATACGTCACACAACGTGTCTCTGACACCGGTACGTCACACTACGTGTTTCTGACACCAGTACGTCACACTTCGTGTCTCTGACATCAGTACGTCATACTACGTGTCTCTACTCTCTGACATCAGTAAGTCACACCACGTGTCTCCGACAACATTACGTCACATTTTGAGTCTCTGAAAACATTACTTCACATGACACATTTTGAGTCTCTGATACCAGTACGTCACATTTTGAGTCTCTGACACCAGTACGTCATACTACGTGTCTCTGACACTATGACGTAACACTGGGGGAGCATTGAGAAACGCAGTTTTAGGCCGACAATATTGAAAATCCGATAAAGCGAAAAGGTCCCTGGAAAGTGGGGCCTAAAAGAGCCCCTCAACACTTGCCCCTCAGATTTGGCCGATTTTAGGTTTTTTTGAGATAAACATGATGGTGGTATGTTTTTGCCTCATCTTTTCCTAAAAGAGACAGTGGTATGAATTTTTCCAGATAAAATTGAAGTTTCACATGTTTTTGCCTGTGAAATTCGAGGTGAAGCTATACCGCCACAACCTTTCAAGTCAGCGGCTTTTCCTTCACGCCAGCGTGTTCTACGGCCCAGAAAACCCTAATGGGGATCAGAAAATATTGTTTGGACTCAGTTTAGGGTGTAAAGTTCAAATTTAAGATTTTGTTCACGTGACATGTCACGTGATCACAAAATTCAGTAAATACCTTAGGAGGTGTATTTATGTGGAGTAAAATTTTGGTGTTTAAAAATTTGGTAGGTTGTAATTTGGGGATCTTTCTCAAGTCATTACTCTAGTTAACATATGATAATGACGTCATTTTGAACTGTCATGGTGGGTAAAAATATGAGGATTTTTCCGAAAAATCCCCAAATTACAACCTCCATAAATACACCTCCTAAGGTAGGCTATTAAAAGCCCGATAACGCCACCTCCAGTACACATTCCGGTCCGAAGGGTGGAAATATACCATCGAAAGCACCTGTGATTGAAAAGATGTACAAATCGCCTATTATTTGCGCTGAGGGGACAGAAATGCAGATGGTCACGTGTCTTTTGCCAAAAATTACAGGCAAAAACGTGTGTCAAAAGCCCTTTTAGGTGCGACCGTGAAATTTCAATTTGATCCTCAAAAATTTATATCACAATCATTTTTAGGACCAGATGAAGCAAAAAAAAAACATTCCGCCAACAGGTATTTGGAAAATCACCAAAATCTGAAGCACCCTACAGCACCCCCATCAGTATCTGTCTCATCAGGACCTCTTCACCCCTTTTCAGTCGCCAGTGCAGAACGGGGTCTCCTGAGTCCTGTCAACAGGACACTGATTCCCATGTTGCTTACACCACCCATGACCTTCCCTGCTCCACCCTATTACCTTTCGCCTGTTTTACCTTTTAGTTTAGCTCCCCTGCCCCTTTTCCACTCCGTGACTTGCTTCTTTCCCTGTCCTCCTTCCCGTCAGCACACTGGTCAAATCATATCTTAGAATCAGCACCTAGCAACATCAGTTTCTCTGAGGTTTGTTATCTAGACCTCTATCATCTGATCAACAACACATCATCAGCTCACACTATCATAGAGAATATAGTGGCCATTTAGAGAATCGTGCAATTCTTTGACTGGTGCTTTCCTCATTTGATAATAATTAATAAGGATTTGATATGGGAGAATAATTCACATTCATCCATTGACATTCATGGGTCAACTATTGTGTTTATAAAATAGAAGGGTCTTCTATTTGATGTTTGGAACGCGCGGAAAAACAATATTTTGTTATACAAAGCTATACTCAATTGCGCGGCGCATGGACAATTCGCGATTCGCGTCGATCGATCGCGCCTCGCTTAAGGGTATGTTGCGATTCAACATACCGTACGAAGTACATACCCTTGTGATATTCATTCATAAATTACACATTATGAATGAATGATAGATGCATGAAATGAGAGAGAAAGATAAGGGGCTCTTTTTATCGTAATAAAGGTGTTTGCTTTCAATGTGATCGATTTGGTATGTGCACGTAACATTTTTCGTCATGCTGGATTGGGTGCTAAGTAGTGTCAACCTCATAGGGTTGGTATGTGGAATGTGCAAACGTAGCTTTTCGTCACGCTTGATATGGTGCAGAGTGGTGTCAACGTCATAGAGTTGGTATGTGCACGTAACGCTATTCGTCACGCTTGATTGGGTACTGAGTGGTGTCAACGTCATTGCGTTGGTATGTGGAATGTGCATACGTCGTCGTTCGTCATTGATGACAGAGTGGTGTCAGCCATCATATATAAGGACGTGTGCTGCTCCTCTCGCCATTATTTCGATTTGTTTTTTTTTGGTGTTTAACTTGTCTTGCTTAACGTGTTGTTAATAAAGTACCGTTGTTGTTAAGGTACCGTTGTAAAAGTACCGTTGTTAAGGTACCGTTGTTGTTAAGGTATCGTTGTTAATAAGGTGCCGTTGTTAATAAGGTACCGTTGTTAACAAGGTACCGTTGTTAATAAGGCACCGTTGTTAACAAGGAACCGTTGTTAACAAGGTACCGTTGTTAACAAGGTACCGTTGTTAACAAGGTACCGTTGTAAACAAGGTACCTTGTAAACAAGGTACCGTTGTTAACAAGGTACCGTTGTTAACAAGGTACCGTTGTTAACAAGGTACCGTTGTTAACAAGGTACCGTTGTTAACAAGGTACCGTTGTTAACAAGGTACTGTTAAACAAGGCACTTTGTAAACAAGGTACCGTTAGTTATCAAGGTACCGTTGTTAACAAGGTACGTTAGTTAACAAGGTACCGTTGTAAACAAGGTACCGTTGTAAAACAAGGTACCTATTTTGCTAACAACAGGTACTGTTGTTAACAAGGTACGTTGTTACACGGTACTGTTGTACAATAAGGTACCGTTGTTAACAAGGTACCGTTGTTAATATGGTACCGCTGTTAATAAGGTACTGTTGTTACGAGGTACCGTTGTTAACAAGGTACTGTTGTTATTAGGGGGTAAGGAAACTTTTTGGCAAACGCTCAATTTTTTTGAGTTTGCCAAAATGATATACTACAACATTCACTTATTTCATGATATACTACAACATTACTTATTTCCTTGATATACTACAACATTCACTTATTTCCTTGATATACTACAACATTCACTTATTTCATGATACTACAACATTCATATTTATTGATATACTACTTGTTCACTTATTTCATGATATACTACAACATTCACTTTTTCCTTGATATACTACATTCCTTATTTCCTTGATATACTACAACATTCATATTTCCTTGATATACTACAACATTCACTTATTTCCTTGATATACTACAACATTCACTTATTTTGTGATATACTACAACATTCATATTTCCTTGATATACTACAACATTCACTTATTTCTTGATATACTACAACGTTCTTATTTCCTTGATATACTACAACATTCACTTATTTCCTTGATATACTACAACATTCCTTATTTCCTTGATATACAACATTCATATTTCCTTGACAAAACTGATTAGTTTTCATGGTTTTAATTTCATTTGGTTTTATTTTGATGTGGCCTACAGACACTTTTCACTGCTTGATATACAACATCGACTTTGACAGGATATATAATTTCACTTCGTTGATGTACAAAGTGAAGATTGATATTAATTTTTATATATATTTGAAGCCCTTTTCTGATTTCCCTTAGGGTTTCAAATCAATCTTGATATACTACAACATTCACTTATTTCCTTGATATACTTCAACATTCACTTATTTCCTTGATATACTACAACATTCACTTATTTCCTTGATATACTACAACATTCACTTATTTCCTTGATATACTACAACATTCACTTATTTCCTTGATATACTACAACATTCACTTATTTTCTTGATATACTACAACATTCACTTATTTCCTTGATATACTACAACATTCACTTATTTCCTTGATATACTACAACATTCACTTATTTCCTTGATATACTACAACATTCACTAATTCCCTGATATACTACAACACTCACTTATTTCCTTGATATACTACAACATTCACTTATTTCCCCCGATATACTACAACATTCGAGGGGCAATTCCAGTGGTAGATTCATCATCTTTTTCTGGAACTGTGTTCGTCTTTGATGTGGTCTTGTCATAGAGAAACTGGATAAACAGAACCCTCCGCCAAGCTATTTATACAGTGAGGGTGGTGATCACGAGAGGTGATGTGAATACGAGACCATTCATATGGCGAGATATGGGATCCTTAACGAGATGCGATGGGATATGAGACCTTGCACACGTTCAGTTGGCTACTATTCGGTTCAGATCATGTGATGAGGCATCTTCACGTAAGACACGTGAGTGAATGCGATCCCAAGTAGGGTCAGAGCGATGTTCTCATCTTGATAAAGCATTACATGACGCGAGAATGCGAGATACGTAGGTATACCGCGAGAATACGTTAACCCACTTATATGATTGAGGCGTTCCTGAAAATTTGGATACGCTGATTTCCGGATATTTCGCCAGTGAAGGCAAACGGTTTGGAGAAGGAAGGCAAAATTGTTGGAGGTGAAACCGGCTAACCGGCTGGCCGGTCGGCTGGCCGGTTGGCTCATCAGCTAGCCGGTCGGCTAGCCGACCGGCTAACCGACCGGTTAGCCGACCGGCTAACTGGCAAGCCGGGAGGCTAGCCGGGCGGCTAGCCGACCGGCTGATTGATTTGGCCAGCCATACGGCCGGCTAACCGGCCAACCAACAGGCCGGCCGGTTGGCTAGCCCGCCGGCTAACTGGCAAGCCGGGCGGCTAGCCGACCGGCTGATTGATTCGCCGGCCAGCTGGACCAACCAGCCGACCGGCTAACCGGCCGGCCGGCTGGCCGGTCGGCTAGCCGGCCGGCCAGCCGGTCGTGTCGGAATAGTTCAAGACTGCCAGGGATTTAGGAATTAAATAAGTAGGAATTAGGGCAGGCGGGAGATCGAAGACCAGAAGTGATGAAACTATGTTACGTATGAAGTTACGTTACGTATGAAATTATGTTACGTATAAAATTATGTTACGCATGGATTTCAATAAATTGTTAAAGGCAATAACTTATAAAAGTTATAGCCAGCTATAAAAGTCTTCTGGAAATCATTCCTTCCGAAAATTTCTCAATTTGATGATTTCTAAAATTAGGCCAAATAAAATTTCTTGCGTTTGTCTTACCAAAATTTTGTGTCTCGAATTTGAAAGTAAATTTCTTATTTAAAATGACGTAATCATGAGACCATACTTACCCAAGTTACATTAATTAATTTGCTCATTTAACTGCATTTATTTCTCATTAGTGTGGCTTCATGTATTATTTCCATCTGCTAAACACAGTACAGATACGGTACTGCGTCTGCATTATTTTATCTATTTAGCATTTAGCACACACTCAAGCTCGTTTGATCTTTAAATTGATCAAGAATTTGATCAAAGTTAATGTTATGATCATGATATTCGTCATTTGAAATTAAATTTTAATTGTCAACATGATGAAGCATCATGCAATCCTAACAATTTATTTGCAGATCACTTAGGCCTGAAACGGCAGAGAAAAGACTAACTTACCTAAACATTTCAGCTGTCCTGAAATAACTCCATAATCCAAGGATGGAGAGGCAACTCTAATATTTTTGAAAATGATTTTCAGGACATAAAGCACGGTCTATCCGACAAATTTTTTGGTTAAAATTTGAATTTAAGATGCTAGTTAAGTAGTTAAATTAAGTAGTTAAGTCGTTAAGAAGTAAAGTAGTTATTAAATTTCTTTTATATTTTGATTGTTAATTATATGTTGAAATGTCAAACTTGTGCATGTGTTAAATTTTGGAGTATTGTGAATGTTTCGCGGCTCAACGCGAGGATTCAGCTGCCGAGACAGCGATAGGAGCGGAGGAGACGCTAAAGATTCCTAGTCTCATCATTCTGTGCACCATTCTATCCAAATCCATTCCTACAATTAAACAAAGAAAATCAGAGAACAGATGAAACTTCGAATCTCCTGTTACTCAACTATAAAAACAGTCAAATACAGGATTACCCAACCGGATGTCTTGAATGTGCCCTAGGCACTATCATACAATGTGGACAAAAGGAAGGACAAATTCTACAGATGGCTACTCAATAAAGGACTACCCGACTGAAGTCTTGAATGTGCTCCAGAGCACTATCATACAATGTGGACCGAAGGAAAGGAAAGTGCTACCAACCCTGTTAAACCGGAAGTCTTGAATGTGCATTGTCCCCAATGCACTATCCAACAATGTGGACGGAAGGAATGACAAGACCCAAACAAATCACCTAGATGATAAAGAATCCCTAACTGGCGTGTTTATAAACACGCCAGTTTCCAAGATCTTGTAAATTCAAAATATGGGCGTGTTTAGAGTTCCCCATACAAGATCCCTTGATTCTCAAGATACATACAAAGTGTGTTTCTCAACACCAATACATCCCTGATGATCCTACAAAATCTCATTCTTTTTTCGCAAAATACGGGCGTGTTTAGAGTTCCCCGTGAATGAGAAAGGATCCCTCAAATTAAAGATGCCAAGATGCCTCATTGACGAGCGTGTTTAGAGTTCCTCGTCGGCCTCTATAAAGATTCCACACAACTCAATATCCTAGAAAGAAATCTATTTCACACCAAAGATGAAAAGAAAAGAAAAGAAAGAGGAATTGTAGAATGGGCTGATGGAATACCGCACAGAATGATCTACCTTCAACGCTTCAACATCGTCCTAACTTCAACTACAAAATGGTCCTGCTACGGACAGTTGCGAAAAAAAATGCCGTCATAAAAACAATGAATTGACCATAATGATGGTCAATGAAATCAAAAACTTTGTAAATTTGAACATTCTACCTCAAAATTCAGGACTAAAAGTAAAATTTACAGAACCATAAGTCCAAAATAGGGACATCTACGGCTTATAGGGAGTGTCTTAATCAAGGTATTATGTTGAAGTGACTAAAATCTTTATCTCATATTATCAGACATTTTATATCAAAGGAAATTTTGATATATTTTCATAATGATATTGATTATATTTTGGAATATTTGACAATTCAAAATTAAAGCTATCAAACTCCTAAATTTAAGTATAGAACGGGTCATTTAGGATTCTGGGACAGAATCATACAAACAGGAGGGAGATGTGGGAGACCCATGGTCCCCCTGTAGTGTGTTTTAGGGCTTATAGGTAGGCAGTATAATAGAGTAATAGATAGGGCGTCTTTTAGAGCTGTAAGGTAGATAAGTATAGATAGGGCGTCTTTTAGGTCTGATAAGTTATAGAAAATCATTGGCACTTATACTCTTATAGAGATAGAAGCGGTAGATAAGTAGGTATAGAAGCTGCAGCTGCAGATAACAGCATAGGTCTTAGGAAACTGCCATACAAACGTCATCACTAGGTAATACGATAGGCTTTAGTATACGTCACATAACACAGCTGCAGTAGAACGTAGGACAGTAAGGTTACAGTGCGTTGCGGAGTAACGCGCTGTGTCAGTGATCACGTGACCCAGCACCTTAACAATGCGTAATTCGCAGTAGCTGGTGGCTGTCTGAATGTTTTGTTGATATGTGGCTGATGTACGTCTTAGGAATAGGTTAGGGCCGCACGTATTTGTAGGTTTCTTTAGAGTGTCCCACCGGCTTTAAGGTGGAGCTCTTATAGGTTTATAGTCCTATTTAGTAAGTAATTGTAGGGTTCTTTAGAGTGTCCCACCGGCTATAAGGTGGAGCTCTTAAAGTCCTATTTTATAAACATTTGTAGGGTTCTTTAGAGTGTCCCACCGGCTATAAGGTGGAGCTCTTATAGTCCTATTTTATAAGTCCAGTCCATATTGATATTCTACAGGATTAACATTGGTCAACATAGTTTTATAAAAAGTGTCCCGTCTTAGGCGGAGCTTCAAGTAGGTATTACGTCTCCCGGCCAATGTCGAAATGATAGCTTTAATAGAAGTTATACGTATATTTGTACGTATATTGATTATTTATATACGTATCTGTGTTATTTGTACTTTTAACGATTACACTTGTTTTCGTTATTAATCAGGTTATTGATGATTGATATTGTGATTTTCGCCCCATGATTGAAGTCGTGGTGAAAATCACGCAATAGCACAGTTTGAGTATGGGCGACAATTTATAGTGATTGAAGTGGTGCCGGCCTATAAGGCGTAAAGCATCCATTGTATTACTATTTGTAAGAATATTGCGACTGTGATCGTTCATACTTTCATATTCGATTTTGTCAAATTCAAAACATGCATTTTGCAAAATAGCCAAGTTAAACTCAAAAGCCAATCAGGCATTTCCACCTTTTTATACCCGAGTTTCTCTTAGTTTATTCTTTTATTGACAAATGAATACAAATGCAAATACAATTACAATACAGCTGCAGCGCGGCATATCCTATTGAAATTGGGAGTTGAAGTGTGATGCAGGAATCGCGCGACAGTCTGTATTCTCTCATGCTTAAAATTTTAATGAATTTAATTTAAGTAAAATATAGACCGATCCCGAGGGCAAAGAATACCCTATATGAGTTTATTTTTATGTCAAGGGGATAGCATAGTGGCGAATTTTGTTAGTCAGAACCCCCGGCCCTACGAGCATACAGCTATAATCCATATACTTTATTTGTGATAATAAATTTTAAAACCCCATCTTTTTTGGGACACAAGAGGTGGAAGGGGGGAGATAGGGGGGAGATAGGTGGGGGTTGTGGGGGTATAAATTGTAAGATGATGGGAGGAGTAGTGTGGTTTGTTTGTTTTAAATTTTTCATTAAATTTGAAAAATTTTAACCCATACCTTTTGCAAAAAATTTTTAAAAATCAAATGGCCCCATGGAACTGGTGGGGCGGCGAAACACCTCAACGTAGGGAAAAAGGAAAAGGCAGGGAAAGGTTTTCCGTGGTGAACCTATAACTCGAGGGGTTTCGGGGCGAGCGTGGTACATGTTGTT